>JAAAKQ030236808.1:0-11173 GCA_010016005.3 Zanna intricata | reverse complement strand
AAAGATGACTCATATATGAATAGAAGGATAGTGTAGTATGTCGATAGCATAATGTAGCAAATACAGTAGGACTACTAGTATTGTACGTATAATAGGACATTTTAGTTCGTATAATAGGTAGTTTTACGGTAATACATGTGGTCAATGAAGAGAGTACCTCAAATTTAAGACGCACCCATTCCAAGTAATACGGTAACTATTATCCTCTGATTGCTGAAAAAGTTTTACAATAAATAATAATTCAATAATAATAAATAAATATATATATATATATATATATATATATATATGAGAAAATATCTTAAGTTATTAATGAAATAAAGTTTTATGTAATTTTCATTTTTTTTTTTAAATATGTATATAATTAACAGGAATAAAAGGAAGTCTTATGGTGTCCACATCAGATTTTTTTTTAAAATGAGAAATACGTAAAGTTGCACGACACTAGATGTCACAACAGTCCTAAATCTAAAATATTGAATCTTACAGCTATTCGTTTTTGAATTACGCAAAATATATAAAATAATACGTACATATATACGCTCATAAGTATGTACGTAGGTACAGACATCACGCCCCCCCTAAACAAGACAAAATGGATTCAGGGATGGTGAAAATGGATATTTCCGTAAAAATCTGACAACCGAAATTTTTCACGATTTCAATACTTCCTTCTTCTTCATACAAGGAAACGAAAACATATTAATTGGTTCGCGTTTGGCTAAACGCTCTTATCCAGGAGGCTTCCTGGATAAGAGCGAGGATATTAGACGCCTAAACAGCATATATTAGAATCTGTAAGTTTTCAGAAATTTGAGGTAAATCAGCCACCCTGAGGTGTTGCTTCAAAATTCTTCGTTTCTTCAGTTCTTTTCTTGCTTCTCTTGTTTGTTAATATTATCCTTTGCTTTTCTCATAAATATAAATAAATTATAAATTCCATATAAACATTATTCTTTGGGTGATAAAGACTACTTTTTGGGTTTAATTTTTAAGTTCTGAACTTAGTACTCATCTTTGTGTTTACTTATTTACGTATGTTTATTCAATATGTACGTACACTGTTTAAGATAAGTACAAATATACCGTACTTTTAAGGATTTCATTGGAAACCTCTCTTTGTATGTATTTTTTTTTTTTTTTTGCATTAAATTTACTTATGGTTCAGTTAAACTGGAACAATTGTAAATTAAACAATACTAAAAATGAAAAAAATATTACGATGACAGTTGTAATGTAGCATGAACAAGTTTATCTATTCTACTACTTTTTTAAACTTTTTTATCTGAAAAATTTTTTTAAATATAACAAGAAAAAATTTACTGAACTTTTAATAATGGTCAAAAATAATTTTAAAAGCTATTTTTATATTTCTTATTGGTAATAACGGAATATAATCCAATAAAAAGTTTTTGCAGTAAAAGAAAAGCATTTTTCTTGTAAAAGTAAAGGATAAAACTTGAGAGCACAAGTGTCCGACCAGAATATAAATGGAGAAGAATAGGCTTAGAAACCCTGCGAGCAGTACAGGTGATAAAATGGTCTTGGACCGTACATGATTAATGATACGTCTGCTCTAGTGCGCCTTACCAGATAAAATATAATTCTCGAGAAATGACACATCTTGCGAGACGCTATCGGCATTTGCATGCCACAATGAAGGTCGTTCATCCATTAACGAACGATCGATCCGTATTCTGTAGAAACAAACTCTATTTTAACGAATCGAGGAACAAAAGTGTACCTCGAGAATGTACTTCAACATAGATCATTTTCTCGTGTACGTCAATAGATGAATACTTGAATAATCTTAATGCAATCTAAAATAACAAATTTCTTTATCGTCATAAATTATTTAATCCGAACAAGAATAAAGGAGTAACTTAAAAGAAGTATTTATTTTTAAATACAAATTTATTTAAAGAAAATATATGTTTATTGTTTCTTTCCTGAAACCAAAGTATTTATCAACTGCACCTTAATTTATCTACTACTAGTTATCTAAAATTTTATTTATGGGTATATCTTAATAAATATATATATATATCACTTTATTTTTTAAATATGGAAACAGAATGCTTTTTCAAGCCTAGTAAGATACAAAATCCATTTTTAACATACCGCATATAATACGTAGTAACTATATAAATTTAATATATACATATATATATATATATACATATATATATATATATATATAATTTTTTGCTTTTCTCGAAAAGGAAAATATAAAGATACAAATCTTTATATTTTATATTTTAATATAAGTTACATTATAGAGAATAGCTTGAGAATAGATGATGCATTACATACCATAGGCCACGTGTATTGCCTATCCCTAGCATCTAGGAATAGCCATCGAGAACGTATTCAATGCTGCTTGCAACTCTTTGCTTTCTTTATTCTAATTCTAAGAATAATTATTTAGTTCTACACCAAGACTCGTTCGATGAACATCGTCCTATTAGAGTACTTCTGTAGCACTCCTTCGACTCACATTCACTTGTAAAGTGAGCATGTACGCATAACTTATATTATCTTATATAATTAGTATTTGCGTGTATATCAAAGAAAACTGTATGATATATTGTATCTTTAAATAATTTCAATTGTAAAGCAGTAAATGCTTAAATTATTTAAATTTATGTGAAATATATTTTATTTATTTAACCAGTACTCTATTATACAGATTTATTAAAACAATTTAATTGGAATTTTAAATTTAGAAAAGGATAATGTAACAGGCACTTAAAACAAATAGGTATAATTATGAAATAATGTATAAAAAGGAAATTTAAAATACATGAATTACTTGAGAAAGACTAACGAGAAGAATAAATGTAGAAATATCTGAAAACAATTTGTTAATAATATAAATAATTTTTAAAGAATATTTAATACCAAAAATAAAATACAGATTGTATTTTAAAGACAGTTTTGTGAATAATATGTCGTTGTTGGAAAATAATATTGTTATAGTGAATAATTTTAAATGTTTCACAGTACGTTTTAAAATAAGATGTATTATGTAATATTATAAAGAAATATTACTCTAAGGACTGTTAAAATATTATATATGTATAGTTTTTAAAGGGAAATGGATGTAATAACTAGTAATGATGTTGAATTTGAACCAGACAAGATATATTAAATGATTTAATTGTTACTAATTATAAAATATATTATTAAATGAATTATTATTAAACAACTATATATAGAGTTGTTTAGTGTATTGTTTTAGTTTACATATGAAATAATTGAATAGTAAAAATTTTTTTAATAAAACTTATGTAAATGAAATAGAGATTAACTCTACCCAGCCAACTATCTAGGAAAATGGATAGCTGCACTTGATATGAGATAAGTAACTGAAATTAAATAAGTTATAACTAGTGCAGTAAAGTAAGTAAATGCTTATATATAATTGAAATAAAATAAAGTTCACGGTTAAATATAATTTAATATTAGCAAAATATTTTAATAGTAGTCAGCTATAATTGGTTAAATGAAATAATAAATAATTATTATGTAGGAAAACAAATCATTGTGGAATACAATAAACTATTAATAAATGCAAAACATGTTTTAAAACGAAATAATTATATACAGTAATTTAAATAATAATAACATTTTACTACTGGAGTTATAAACGTAACTGACGCATTACATAATTTAAATATAAAGGACACCTAAATTAATTATTTAACTAGTGGTATTACGGAAGAGGTATTACAATAAATGTGCTATTAAAATGAAATTCAATATAAAATTATATACTCGTATAATCAAAACCACTAAAAATATATGTTAAAACAGTTCAAAGCAAAGTAAAACTAAAATAAAGAAAAAGGTACAACTAATAATCCCTATTTAACGTACAGAGAAATATAGACTACAAAATGTTTGATTTAAATATATATGTGTGAAAAGGATAAAACTGTTAAATTCTAGTTGATCTTGAAAAAATGGGATTTTTATCACAAAAATTTATACCGTATTTAAAGTATAATTACTCTAAAAAGAAAACTCAAAAATTCTATTTGGGTCTGATTTGAATTCCTTCCTGAAAAGATATCTCATATAATTTTTTTTTTATGAAAACAGCATAAACTCAAAAAACTAATAAAGTATTTTAAAATATATAAAATTTAAAAAAAAAACACATTTAATTTTTTCAGTTTTGTCGCCAGGGAACCAATTTTTTTTTAAAAAGTTATATTTTGGCAAATTTCATTTAATGACTAGTTTTTGAGATTGAGATAAAAAATTTAAAAATAAATTGAGTATCTGCTATATCACTATAAATCTGATTGACTTGTAATTCTAAATAACTTTAATCGTACTAAATTTGTTTTCTATCACCGCTATAAAAAGAGTACAAAATTAAAAATTGCAAAATTTACATTTCTTCCTTTTTCAATCATGTTCAAAATGTAACACCATTAAAGCCCCATATATAGAAATTTTTTTCAGCCATTTTCGAAGAATTTATTTATGTATGATTCTAGAGGTCGTATTTACGAATGTGAGTTTGCCTGTATTTATCAAAATACAGGCCAACTCACAAAACAACAAATCAAAAGATATATGGCTCTTTTTTTTTTTTTTTTTGATAAAGGGCTCTTGAAACGTTAATAATCCTGTAATTTATTAAATCAAAAAACAACGAAACGCTCAAAAAAAATGTTAACTAAATTTTACTTAAATTTTTACTCTACGGCCAAATCCATTGTTAAATATCATTTCTAGTTCATTTAGAGAAAATAGTATATGTGTGAAATTGAGGAAATAAAAAACGTTTTAAAAATAATAATAATAATACTAAAATGTTTCATGAAATTTGATATAAAAACGTTAAATTACAGCAAATTTAAACTTTTTTGTTTTTTTACCGATTTTTCCAGGAAGTATGATATTACTTTCGGTCACATGGAAGGAGTAGAGGGTGAAATTAGATTTTCTTTAAGTTTTAATGTATAAGATGTTCCAAAATACCATTCACTTAAATTTGGTTTCCTTATATACATTGTAGCCGACAATGTATATAAGGAATATACATTGGAGGAGTACATTCAACGGACGAGTTGCGGCTCGTCCGTTGAAAACCGCCCGGGCTTTCCGTTAGCGGCGGTTGCGTTCCCACTACAGCGTGGTAGTGGAGACCCTCAGAGCCTCGCAGTGTCGGGACGGCGTCGGTCTTCATTCACCGGCGCGGCCGAGGCGATTCTCCTCGAGCGATCATCCCACGCTGGGCCGGCTCTCGTAGCTGCGTCCGCTGACCAGGGCGATGAAAGTCCGACGAGCTGGAGCCGGAATGGTGCGTCCGCGTCCAGCGACTTCCTCGACGGGCCAGCCAGGCCTGCTGCTCCGGCGAGGTGGTCCAGCGTTGGATCGGCTAGGGAACTCCTTTCTGCTTCTTCCATCTTCTTCTTCCCCGAGGTCTTCTCTAGGTGATGGTGTATGGTGAAGTGAATTTTGAACGGAACGAAAGGATGTCGGAGGGTGCAATACCCTTCTACTTTTCGCAGTATACGGGCTTGCGCCCTTTTCTGCTGTGTGATTCTACTGATCTGGTGGGTATACATAAATTCGTCTTGGAAGTTTGAATTGCGTTCCAATTCCTGGGACGGTTTTGTTCGGATGGGACCCAGCGGTTCGATATGCTAGTTAGCTTATCATCGGCGACGCTTCCCTTTTCGCCCAAAGTGGGCAGAAATCTCTTTGTTTTCTTACTAGGGGACGCGCTTCCTCTTGAAAAGGCATCGGAGGCGATTTCGGGAGCTTCTTTTGAAGTATATGGCTTCCAAAGCCAAATGTGGTTGTTCGGGCCTATTCAGAGCGATCAGTCCCGAATCTAGCCCGGTCAGGATTAAGGACGAGGATAATAGTAGGCTATCTGCCTCATCTTGTTGGCGTCTGTCTCCCTTTGTTTCTTCTAGTAATCTCTGTTTAAATTCCACTAGCACTTGCAAGCCAGCGGTCGGGAGGACAGACCGTCGGTTCTAGATCTTCTTTTTTCTTTTCTTCCTTTTTTCTTCTTTCTTCTTCTCTCCGTTTTCTTGTTTCTTCTTAAGGAAGGAAGGTGTTCAGGAGTGGGGTTTGTAGCCGGGCACCACGGGAGGTCGGCGTGGTTATTTAAGTGTTATAAACTTTTTTATATTATCGATCGCACACATCTCTGTGAAGGATGAAGTACAGCTGAGTGTGTGCGAGGGGTTGATTTCAGGGCGCCCGGGCGCCGGTAATGACAATTTTAAGAAAGATATTTCCCCCTCCCCATTAAGAAAAGTTGATTTAGCTCCCTTATGTCAGCGGTCTTTAGTCTGGTCTTTGGGGTCGCGAGGGGAGTACATTTTGTATCCATCAGTGTTTAAGAGAAAAAATTTTTGTATTCCTAATATGTTGAACTACGATTTAAACGAAGGAAGCCCTTTCGTAATTATTTAAAAATTTCATATTTGTATTGTTATTGCTGATAAAATTTCATTTATCTTTTCTTCAGGGGTATAAAGTCCGTCTACTGTTGATATGATAAGTTTGAAGCGTGTACAGAAGCAATGTATAATTTATTTTTATCGTTGAAACTTGAAATATTTCATTTTATAAAATAACTAAAACCAAACCTTTTTTTATCATGAAATATCATTTTACTGTTATCATATGCGTTGTTTAACCGTTTAACTTAAACTGTTACAACTCCACCTATTGGAATAGTTCGTGCGTTTATCCTGTGATTATGTAAGTAAATAGTAACTACTTTCAATTACATTTTATAACTTTATAAAGAGTGATTCAGGAAGAATGTATTCAATTGTAGGACATGTCCTACTGATGAAGGTAAAGAAGAAAATTCATATAAAAATAGGTACGGAAACGCTTCCTTAGCAAGTGTCGGCTGGCGAAACATTTTGCTGTGATTTCTGCGCTTTCGATAGAACTGATACTATAATTCTTGGGACCCAAATTAAGATATAAATTTAGTGGTTTTATACGAAATATTCTTGGCATAATATAACTTCGTTAAATGATTTAACCATTGTCAAATGAACTGGATGCGTGACCATTGATCGTTAATTGTCATGATTGACGTTAATCATTGATAAGCTCCCTATAATACTCCAAAAAAACGCATTGAAGCAATTCGTATCCGCACCGAATTAGGGTACGAATTGAGTTGAGATCTTGGATCCCATTAGTGCCCTAATTGCCAGAGAACAAGACCGAAAGTGCTATGATATTTTAACCACATAAATTTGTGCTTAAAATATCACTGCAGGCAGCCCCTACTTTGTATATATCCATGCCCAGAATGTAGGAAATATTTCCAGATTATCAGAGATAATTTTGAAGTATTTCGCCTATTTGGATGTAGATCCATTTTTAAACAGTTCACGTGTATTAAATTTAGTAATTTAAGTTGATTTAATTTAATTTAGTTTAATTTATTGTAGAAAATATATGAACATTAAAATATTATATAAACAACGATAATGAGTTATAAACGATAATCCATATAAACAAGTATATGGAAATAAAGATTTGCAGAATATAAAATGTAACAAGGAAATATCAAATAATTTGTTAAAATAACAGCCAAAAAAAATAAGTGTAACAATAAATAAATAATTCATTATATTTACATTAAAAATTGATCAGTTTCTATGTTAATAAAACGTTACCATAGAAACCTTATTTTATTTTTTGAAAAGTATATAAATATTTGTGTTTCAATTTTTTATAAGTGATTATTTTGTGTAAATTATTAAGTAAGTTTTGTAATGAAAATCACCACATCTTTTAAGAAAAACGAGGATCGCAGTCTTGGTGGTGCAGACACCACCAACTCCTATCCGACTGAAAGATCTACGGCGGACACCCATTTTCGTAACGGCTGTCCGTCATGTGCAAGTGGCGGACCGGCGGTCATATTGTGCCCGCTGTGTCAGCGCGCATTTCCAGAACTTGGTCCAAGTTCTTGCATTAATTGCCAAACCACAAGGCAGAAAATAAAAATGTGTCTAAAACACCATAAAAAGACCGTTCTATTTACTTGTCCGTGCTTTTATTGTCACCATATTGCACCTAAAAATATAAATCAGAATCGCATTTCAGAAGTTCCACAGCATTTGAGTTCATTACGTAAGAGAAACTTACATATTACAATGCGTAATAAACAAGTAAAAGGCAACAATGGACATTCATGTTTAACACGGCGCAGTCACAACAAACATAGCTGTCCGCCCGCAAACTTCTGACTCCGATTAGTCAGAGGTAAGTATTCTACTGAACCAAAAGGATTATCATTTATACTACATAACATTAGTAATTACACTATTCTTGTATACGAGTATTTCTACGGATATTCCTACATAATTTATTTGTATATTTTTTAAACTTCTCTTGAAAGTTAGTATAAAATAATTTCCGTTAAGATTTCACCAGATGCTCATAATCATCAAAATTAACTTTTAAAAAAAGTATTCGCATATGCAAGATTTATATTAATAAAAATTGGATTTTTTTTTATGTTTTTTTTAAATTAAAGCAAATGTAAACAGTAATTTTATCATTAATAATTATTGTAAAAAACTGATATGTTTTAAATAAATACCGTTTTAGTTCCAGACAATAAAGTTTTATTATTTATTTAAAAAATAAATTTACAAAATCGTTATTTACATGTTCAGCTCACATAGGCAACACCTGTGCGTGAGCTGGAGTTGTACAAATTTAAATATAAAGGTTTATAACCTAATTATACATAATTTTTAAGGTATGCCCTCTCACCTTGCCGATGGTGAGAGGGCTTACGTGCTTAGTGATACAGTGTAGCTGGACCGAAGGTACGAACATAATGGAGAGGTATCTGTTGAGAGTCAGACTAAGGAATGATTCCTGAAAGGGGGCAGCAGCTCTTTGAGTAGTTGTTAAGGGCGTAGGTCAGGAGAACTTAAACGGCCATAGCTACATCACTCTATCTTTTGATTACTGCGCAGCTGAAAGCAATGGAAAACTACAGTTGTATTTTTTCCAAGAAAATGTAGTATTCTGCATTTTCAAAAACAAAGATGGAGGCGCCTTCCTTCGTAAAAAAAATTCCGGAGGTAAATTAAACTAGTCCCCCCCTCTGATCTCCGGGTGGGGACTACTAAGGACGGGGTCACCAGAAAATTAAAAAATAAGATTCAACGAGTCGGAGCGTGGAATGTTAGAAGACTAAAAAGGTTGGTTGGTTAGAAAATTTAAAGAGGAAAATGAATAGATTAAATGTAGATGTAATAGGAATTACCGAGGTTCGATGGGAGGAGGAAAACGACTTTTGGTCAGGTGATTTTAGAATAATTAACTTCGCAGCAAATAATGGGCAGGCAGGTATAGGTTTCGTAATAAACAAGAAGATAAGAGTAGAGTATTTCAAACAGCTTAGCGATAGAGTCATTGTAATAAAGATAAAACCAAAAATTAAGTCGACAACGATTTTTAACGTCTATATCCCTACAAGTGTTCGTGATGATGATGAGATGGAGTGGGATACGAAGAAATTGACGAAGCAATTAAACACATAAAAGGGGATGAAAATTTAATAATAGTTGGAAATCGGAATGCAAGCATCGGAAAAGGCAACGAAGTAAGTATTGTGGGTGAATACGGGCTGGGCAAAAGGAATGAAAGAGACGACCGACTTATTGAGTTTTGCACGAAGTAGAATTTAGTAATTGCCAACACCCATTTAAAACTTATAACAGAAGAATATACACATGGAAAAAATCTGGTGATACTGCAAGGTATCAGATAGATTACATCATGATTAAACAAAGATTTAAAAATCAACTCCTCGATTGCAAAGTATATCCTGGAGCAGACATTGATAGCGACCATAATTTAGTGGTAATGAAATATATATTGGGGTTTAAAAACCAGAAGAAAAGGCGTCAGATGTATCGTTGTAATTTAGAGAAGTTTGAGAATAAGGAGGTAAAAAAGAATTTTGCAGAGGATATCGCAAGAGGTCTGAGTAAAAACTATAAGGTAGAAAATATAGAAGAAGAATGGAAGAATGTTAAAAAGGAAATTCTTAAATCAGCAGAAGTGAACTTAGGCGGAACAAAGAAAACTGGTGGAAAACCTTGGGTGTCAGAGGATATATTTCAGTTGATAGATGAACGTAGACAGTATAAAAATGCTAGTGATGAAGAAGATAAACGGAACTATCAACAGTAAAAAATACCATAAACAGGAAGTGCAAATTAGCGAAAGAAGAGTGGATTAAAGAAAAGTGTTCAGAAGTAGAAAGAGAAAAAATGATCATTGATAAAAATGATCATTGGAAATAGACGGATTATTGGTAAAATGTTCCGTCTATTTTACCAATGATCTAGGAAAGTAAAGGAGAATTCTGTGGTACATAAATTAAAAGCCAATAATGTGTTAAATAAAGATGGTACACCATCTCCTTCTGCAAGCAAGTTTCTT
Source organism: Zanna intricata (assembly GCA_010016005.3). NCBI lineage: Eukaryota > Metazoa > Arthropoda > Insecta > Hemiptera > Fulgoridae > Zanna > Zanna intricata. The sequence continues at coordinate 700 of JAAAKQ030236808.1, read as the reverse complement.
CTAAATTTTTTCAACAAAGTGTTAATGTATACCGGGTTGTCCATTGCCATGCCTAGATGCCTTGTGGATAGTTTTTTTATCTCGCTTAGCAATCAGGATCTTTTCTACTTCTGTCCGATTTGTCATCTTCACTATTATGCCGGATGTAGTGTGTCTAGGTAACTTCTTCAGACGATGACATGCATCAATACTTTCTTTGTTGATGTCTACAAATAACGTTTAATAAACTTTAACCACGATATTTTGGACATTCTCTCCTTTTGACTCAGGAATTCCATAAATTACCAGCGTGTTTCGTCTTCCACACTGATCTACAGAATTTACGGACGCTTTCAAAAGATTAACTTCTCTATCTAACTTAAGCTTATCTGCAGTTAGGTTTTCAATTATGTCTTGTTGCTTTTTTATTACGCCAGATTCTTCTTTTAATAAAATAGAGACTTTATCGATTTTTTCATGCGATGCGTTGATAGAAACCCCTAAGTCTTTTTCGACCTCTTTTAAACTTAAAAGAATTTCGTTTTTAATATCTTTAACAGATTCTGTGAGAGATTTTCTTAAAGAGATTCTCTTTAAGAGTTATCTGTGTTACATTTAAATGAATATGTTAACACGAACATGTGTTAGTCGGAAATAATGAATACATTATTGTTCTGTGTTGCATTTCATTAAACCCGAAAAAACAACTATCCAAATCTCA
>JAAAKQ030236763.1:0-28405 GCA_010016005.3 Zanna intricata | reverse complement strand
CGTCATTAACGCATATACTACAGTTTAAAACAATAAATAATCGTTTAACCAAGAGCTGGTCTTTATTCATTTAAAAAGGACTACATCACATCAGTGTAGCTGATGTGATGTAGTAAATTAAAAGTGAACGTAAATTAAAAACTAATGAATGACAGGTTGATAAAATAACTGACTTGCAATTCAAATCAACAAGTTATCGTAAAATGTATGGAATCATGGTGTTTTATAGGTATTCTATTCAGAGAAGCTCCATTTTATTCACATAATTCAGTATTTGGATTAACTCATAAAAATATAACATAAGAAACGGATTATTATTATTTCAACAGCAAAAGCCAACGTAAGAGTATAGTTGGAGAAACTGCAGTAGAAGTTAGACCTCAGTGAATGGCTAGTGAAGTGGAAGGTACATATTAATACTACAAAGTCGAGTCATGGGATGTTTGTGATGAGGAGAGGATTTTGTCCACGAGTCTGCCTAGTTGGAGTTCACGTTCCTCATTCGGAGAATATACGATACCTAGGACTTCATTTGTACCACTGCCTAATACGAAAAAAAAATTTGAGAGAAAATAATTAAATATAAAGCTTAGACGGTTGAACTGGTTATTAGGAAGAGATCCGTGTTATAGTTAAATAACAAACTGTTGTACAAGGCCTTTTTAAAGTCAATGTGGCCTACGGGGTACAACTCTGGAATGCGATAAGCAATAACAATATTATCGAAATCATCAAAAAATTCCAGAACAGAGTGCTAAATGAACATTTCGGACGCGCCATGGTTTGTGTGGAACAAGGAGATCAACGATTACCTAGGAATGCCATCTATTTGTGAATAAATTTCCCGACTAAGTTTCAGTATTTACTTAATGTTAACGCGAAAAAAACCATCTGGCGTTACCCTTTATGAGAGTAGTGAAAATGTGCGATGACTGAAAAGGCTGCATGTAGTAATCTAGAGGCTGTTGTGCGTTAAATATCCTTTTGTTATTGAAATCTTGCTGATACAATTTATTTATCGTTATTTTAATTTAATGATATGAATTCTTTTGTTTTTTTGTAATTAACTGTTTAAGTTAGTTGGATTTGACTTTGTTTTATATGCGACCAGTGTTAATTTTTTAAACGTCTCTTTTCTTTCATATATGACTTGTGAGAATTTTTTATACTCTATAAATTGTAGTATTTTTTGTACTATATACTTATTAATACTGTTTTCTTTTTTAACCATTTTATTTTATTTTTTTCTATAACTATGTTAAGTTATGTTACCATTTAACTTTTATTTTGTTCTTAACAGTTTATTATCGTGTCGAATTGTTCGTACTTTGTTACGCTTAGTATTTTTATTCGTTATACTTTTTTATTGTTCTGTATTTTGTTTAAACCTTTATATTTTCTTGGGAGATATCACTGGATGCCTCCCTTTCACGTCTTTTATTACTCTGCACAATTTACTTATATAATAATAGTTTCATTGCTTTATTTACAATAACCGAAACTGATTGTAAACTGAGCAACTGGTTGTAAATAAAGCAATTCACAAAACACAATTATTATAAAAGATAAAATACATTTTATTATTATAGAAATCGTAAATTATTTTTACAGAAGCTATTATTGTGGGATATAATTCACATAAATAATTTTAAAATAACATTTAACGTACAACTTAAAGTAACTTTTAAAATACTGAACAAAAGGTAGAGTTTTAAATCGTATTAATTACAATTAAAACCGGATAAATACATTTCTCTGACTGAAATAAATTTTAATTAAGCAAAATTTTACACAAAAGGCAAACAGTATTTATGATTTAACTAGCTTATTCAATGACGTTAGGGATTTTAGAATTATGCTTTTATCTTAAAGCCTTAAAACTCTCTTCTCGTTTACTGAAGTAATTTATTAATTCAATCATTTATAAAGAAGAATTAGTGTTACAAGATTGATTAAGATATTGGACAAATATATAAACTTTTTTTTATAAATATTATTTTTTATAAACTATATTATAAATATGATCTTCATAAAATATACAGTACATCAAATTTTTTTTTACAGAATCTAATGCTTTCCCTATATCAAAGCCTATTTCAAGCGTTCCAAACCAACCGTTGCACTTTTTCGGGCACCTATCCAACGATCCTACCCGACCACCAGTAAAAGATACGTATAACTGTGCCTATAGTTATTGAAAATGTGCCAGTAAAATAAATTAGTCCAATGTTTTGTTTGAAAAGAATGAAAGCAGTTCGAATGAAATTGAAACTCTATCAAAAAAGAATGTCTAGTATAGTCTGTAACTAAAAAGTATATATATACATACATATATAAAATATATAGTATAAGTAATCTCCCTCATAACTATAAGAGAAAACCAACAAAATAATTAATTAATATGAATTAATGCGGATAAATTATACAAAAATAGAATACAGAATAATACTCCACATGAATTCGTACATGTTATAAAAAATATTTATTGTATTAAAATAAATTATAAGAAATACAGAAATGAGTATCCTTACAGATACGAGCACATCAGCCTAATTAATAATTTATGATTCATTAAGCGTAAATATTATTGGATTTGCTTTATATTTGAATATCATGGTATATAATATTAATATTATATTATAAATAAATAATATATACAAGGTGTTGCAAAGAAACATTCAGGGCATGTTCTACTGATGAAAATAATGAAAAACGGTATATATAAACTTAGAACTGGAACGCTTAGTTTTCGAGTTAAAGGTAGCGAATAATTTTGGCCGGATTTCAGCTCTTCTAATATAAAGAAGCCCTACTGTAATTTTTGGGACCAAAAATTAAGGAATAAAATTGGTGATTTCTTATGAAATTTGAGATAAAAAGTAGGATAAAAGAGGTTACAGAACTGTATCTCCTGTGGTTTTTAATATAACACAATAATATTCTTTCTAAGGCACACACTCCATCAATTACTATAGGTAACTAAACTATTATCCGGTTAACTTAAAGGACTTTTTAACACCTTATAACAATTAGGGGGTGGCTTTAATTGTCCAAACAATCCTTTATCTGAAGCAACTTTGTGCAAAATTGAGCTATTTCAAAAAGGTTGTTAGGTAGGATTTTACCTGAACCCTTCAATTTTTTGCCGAAATGGACTAAACCCATTGTAACTGAGGTTTGTTTTTCTACCATTTATATAATTTCTTGTATTCTAATTTATTGTTTTACTTAAGAAAAATGTTTTTTAGGTACACAATAATGCGATTTTCTGTCTTATTCTGTTTCATTACAAAATCAATTTTTAAAATTTTTTATTTACATCTTATTGGCGGTATTTATATTTATTTTCTCAAAATTAGATTCTCTACAAGTTTTGTTACTAAATCTTTCACATTTATTATTTATTTAAAAAGCTTTTTTTTTTAAAAAAAAAAACTTAATTCTCGAATCCGAATTTTGTGTTTTATATCGGATATCTTAAAAACTAATTGAGTTACAGTTTTGTAACCTGTTCTGTTCTATTTATCAGCTCAAGTTAAGTTACATAAGAAACCATCAACATTACTCGTTAATTTGGGATCCGAAAAATTACAGCAGCGGATGCTTTTTACTAGAAGAGCTGAAATTCTGGTGGAATCTTTCGCTAGCCATAATTCGAAAACAAAGCGTTTCCAGACCTATGTTTATATTTTTTCCACCGACAAAACATGTCCTGAAAGTTTCTCCGTTTATTCGTTGGATACTGTATATTATTATTTAATTTTGTATTTGTTTTTAATTTATATATAAATAGATTAAATATATAATTTAATAATATAGCAGATTTTTTAATTGTTTATATAATTTGGCACTTTCATATGTGTACATTATCGCCTATGGTGTGGGTTTTTCCTTAGGATACGACTAATAAGTAAAGTTCTAAACAGAAGTAATTTATTTTCATTTTAATGTGCACTTTTATCTTATTCAGTACTCATAAAAAAAGACATAATGTTGCATTCTGTACATATTTAATAATTTTTGCTAATAATAGCCCAAAGTTTATGTACAAATAATAAAGTAAATCTTTTCTACGTAGTTATTATTAAATATTTATTTCCAAATGTACTTGGTAGATCTTAAAATTTTTAAACTTCGAATAAAATGGGTCTACTCTTATTTAAACCTCTAATTATCATAAAGGTGTATTCTGTTATCAATCAGTATTGTTATTAATCACTTATTTGTATCATTTATTATTAACATTTTCTGATTACTGACATATAGATGAGTATCCGAGATTTATTAAGAAAAAATAATTGGAGGCATGATGTTATTTTCAAATTCATAATTTTACGAATAACAATTTTTTAAGTAAATTTTAAACTGCATCTATCAGCTTCTTCTTCTATCTCTGATAATTATTTAATACAAGGTTGCTACTTAAGTTTTTCTTCATTTAGAATATAAACAGATAACTTACGTCATTTGTGGTACACAAATATACCTATGTTTTAAATTAGATGAGAAGTTGTGGAGGAAGTGGTGCCCTTAATTGTATTAGTTTGTTATCAATCGGTGGTTGAAGGTCACTTCCATCCCTCAACTCTTCTACCCTGCCAAAACCAGTTATATCTCTCAGTTCTCTGCATTTTTTTGATTATAAATAGATGCTTATTATGAATTCTCTTGTTTTCCCCTTACTTTTTGCACTCTATACTTTTGATCAATTTATTTAAAGATGATATTCCTTAAATTTTTTCATTAATATTTCATAAAAATATTCTATTAATTACCGTATGACAAGGAATATAAAAATCTTATTCAAAAGTTACTCTAAACTATGATTTCATATGTGAAATTGATTGAGGATATTTTTTAATTTTTCTGTTACAGTTTTAACAAAAATAACTGTAAACAGACAGTTAAGAAAAATAACTGTAAATAACTATAATATTGAGTGTGAAACTTAGAAAAGCTGTTTTTTATTTACGAATACGTTTGAAAGAATTTATACTCAATAAAAATTAATGCTATTCTTTAATAAATATAAATCATCTGTTGTATTGTTGTGTAACTGTGTTTAATAAGTGTTATTATATTTGATAATTTGTGAAATAAATATTTGTACGAGATTATTGCAGATCTCGTTGAATATTTGTGAGAGAAAACAAAAACTTATTCTTTTAAAGTATACTTATTTATACGCAGTAAACTTATTTATAGCCGGAAGCCGAGAAAGCCCGTTAAAGGCAAAGGACACCCCCACGGGTGCGCAGTACTTGAATGGGTGCAGGGGGAAAAAAGGAGTTAGAGTAATGCGACATGGATTAGCTACCACTAGCTGATATAATCTACGAAGGGGATCTGATTGTTAAGGTTATAAAATAACATCACAAAAACGTGGTCCATTAACGTCTTTAGATAGAGATCCGAGGAGGGTAGCTCATAAAAAAAGTAATTAGAGTTGATATAGCGAACAATTCATTCAAGCAATAATAAGTGTAATTATTGAATCACAACCTTCTTCTAGTCAGTGGAGGACCACACCTATGCTGAGAAAACAAACTGCAATTCATAATCCTAGCAAACAGATCCCATTTCAAATAGATCTTCCATTAGAGGATAGTATATTACAAACCAAATTGAACCCATCAAGCTCCCCTATTTTGCTTGGGATAGATAAAGTGCTAAGGTTATACGAACTGTAAGAAACAGTTGTGTGTAAGAGGATTAAACATACGCCTGGTAGGAGGCAAAAACCTTGGGAGTAATTTCTAAAGGTAGTGAAGCGTACAAGAAAATCATAAATATAGTTTAAGAACACGGTTTAATAGGTCATATCTTCACTAGAAAGAATCAATGAGCCTTTCGTGAACCGTGATTAGGAACTTGCACCACTCGATTCCACTGGAGATGATCAAGGAAGAAATCGAAGGCACAGGCATAGGGTGAAGTACTTAATAAATGCACGCCACAAAGTAACTAAACAGCTTATATCGACTTTTTTCGTGAACCTAGAGCGGTAGGAGAAGAAAAAATATATATTTGAGTTAAAATACATTGCGAATTGCAGAGAATTCTTCAAAACATCGCGAAAACCAACAGGCCTCGTGTAGTCCATGCGGTGGCACCAGTACGGGCACACCAAAAACAGTTGTATGAGGCAGTTCGGTTGTGTAAAGTGTGTAAATCGGACAGCTAATTGTTCCAGGAAGAAAAGGAGCACGCCTACAAACTACGTTTTGTGTCAATCGACTATGCGGCGAATTATCGGGACTGCAGAGTGTACCAAAGAAATATTAGAGAGGAAATGAAGGCAAAGGTGAATCAATACTCGCAATTTGCATCCAAAATCGAATCTGCTAGTCGTAGGGCAACCGGCTTCACGTTTGACGATAAAAATTTCCCCACGTGAAGCACCTAGGACCGTCAACGCAAAGTCTCAGAATTCCAACGAACGTATGTTGCCGCAACTGGTCATAATGGTGGGACTAATTTAGACACGTTAAACAGGCTTTCTTCAAATATATATTTCCAAGATGAAGAAGTGGAAATCTTATAGCCTTTCTTACTTAGGTACTCTTAAAAACCTGTTGACAAAGTTGTCTCAGGATGGTTATATGGAACATTAACAGCCTACTTTAGGTGGGAAGAACTAGAAATTACGCCATTCCAACTTTCATTTCAACGAAATGGTAGCTGTTACAGGTGGTAATGATCTTGAAACCACGGAACCCCCGCAGGAGGTTTTATCTTACTGGTTAATTAGCCTCTTACCGGTCATATCTGAATTATTAGAAAAACTGTTACTTCTCAGGCATAGGCTCACACTGGAGCATCAGGCGGTAATTCCAGACCACCAATCTGGGTTCAGTTACGGCCATTCCACCATCTAACAATCCTATAGAGTCGTCAAGAACATCAGTGGATGTCTGGAGGAAAGAGAATTCTGGTCGACGGCATTCTTAGATATCCAACAGGCCTTTGATAAGGTATGCGAAGTAACAGTTTTTCAAATAATTTAGATATGACCGGTAATTAACCTGTAAGATAAAACCTCCTGTAAGGGATTCCCTGGTTTACTTTATAAATTTAAATTAAAACTTTCTCGATCCTACTACCTTGTCTTACGAAATTACCTTGAAGGACGTTTCTCTCAGGCAAGATTTATTTAATGATGAGTTATTGAAATTCTTTGACACTAGGTCGGGTGTCGCTCAGAGCTCTGCACTACGTCCTATGATTTATTCCATATTCACAGTAGACCTTCCAGCCCTGGAAGATTGCAACTTCACCCACCACATTTGTCGATGACACTTCTATCCTTGTCGTTAACAAAGACCTTGACCTAGCCTCACAGGAGCTGCAAATGACATTAGACCTATGTGTGAATGGTGGAAAAAATAGAAGTATAACGTTAATCAGGATAAATCAAAGCAGGTTATATTTGCCATTCGAAAGGGTGACTGACCCAGTGTGTACTGATCTCTTGATTCTGTGTCTTGATCCCACCAACAGAGAGTGTACGGTAAATAGGACTTCTCCTAGATCGGCGTTTTACCTGGAAATATCACGTGAGGATGAAAAGAAAAGAACTAAACGCAAAGTACAGGGAACTGCATTGGCTACTACGGAGAAACTCACACCTCACATTGTCTAATAAAGTACTGATTTGCAAAGTTTTCCTCCCACCAATCTGGACGTATGGCTTGTAGCCGTAAGGAACAGTAAGTAATAATAATTTAGATATCATACAACGCTTCCAAAACAAAGTAACAAGGAAATTACTAAGGTACCATGATTCACACGGAATGATGAAATTCATGAATGTCTGGAGTTTCCAATGGTTCGTGAGGTTATGAGACGGCGCAATGTTAAATACCAACAACGACTTAAAAATCACGTTATCCACTAAGCAATTAATCTGCTTGATAACAACAGGGATATCCGAAGGTTGAAACGTTTTCATGTGCTTGACTTAGGGGCTACTGAATGACAGTTTGATAAATGACAATGCCAAATCTAGTGATATTATTTTTGTTTACTTTGTTTTTTTTTTTTTTTTTTGGTTTGACTATTTATTTGTATAACGGTTTTTTTTATTTATTAATATTCTTATTTTTATAAATAAGATTTTGTAATTCAGATTTTCAATAAACTCTGGAAATATAAACGTCAAGATGGTTGTATTAAACAGAGCTCAAAAAATTCAAGATTACAGAAAATGACTGTATAAATCGAACAGAATAGAGAAAGAAAAGTTTTTAAATAAAGGTTCCTATACACAAAACGAAAAACTTAAAAGAGGACAATGGACTGAAAAAAGAAGAGTTAAACAGTCCGAAAGAATGAAAACTTCCAGGAGAAAAGAAAAGAAACAACGTGAAATTTGCAAGGTCCTTGAAGGCCTATCTCCGGAGTAAAAAAAGTCATATACTCGTAATTCCTATAAAATGAAAAGTAAATTAGAATTAAAATATGTAAAAGTAATTTTGCGCAAGTTCTAATGAAATTTTACAGTCTAACAAAATAATAAATGAAACTAGTGAACATTATTGTTATTCTTCGTTAACATTTAGTTCATATATTGCTGATCTTAATATGAACCAAAATTTTTATTTTCTTTTAATCTTTAAAGAGATAAATATTACTCATTTAATATATATATATATATATATATATACATATATATATATATATATATATATATATATATATATGTGTGTGTGTGTGTTCTTAACAAATTAATGCAAATCTACGCGTTGTGTATAAAAGTAAAGAAGAAATTAAACTATACTGAATTTATCTGATAAATAGAATTACGTTAAAGGGAGGAAAGCACTTGATAGTAAGCAACGTGACGAAGAGGCAGTTTTTCTATGCGCTTGAGGCCAAACAAGGCGCTTAAAAAGTGAATAAAGTCCGCACCCAATATTAAAAACAAATGTACATGTATACGCCTCGTGTATATATATATATATATATATTTACTTACATACGAGGCGTTTTTAAGTAAGCACCGATCTAAAATTAAAAAAAAAAAATAAGACTTTTCATAATTATTTTATTTTTACATGAAAGCCAATGTCTTAATCTACATGCCTACATAGTTGCTTTCAATATTAAGGCACTTATCATACAACCACAAGCTTTTGTATTCCATCGTCATAAAAGTTTGCTGCCTGATTTAACAGCCGCTGCAGCACGGCCGTGAGCAGAATCTTCGGTACTTTAACCGTTCACTAACAATTTCGTAAAGAACACTTCTTGAAACTTGAGGGAACTCCAATGATGATGAAGAAATCGTGAAGCGTCTGTTTTCTTTAATTTTTTCATCGACTTTTGCACCAAATCGTCAGTGATCACTGAAGGTCATCGACTACGTTACTCGTCATGAACGTTTGTTCGGCCATCCTTGAAAGCTCTAACCCATTTTCGTACCGTTCTAACACTCATAATGTTTTGTCTATAAGCCCACCAGGCTAGTCTAGTGGTTAACGCGACATCGCAAATCAGCTGATTTCGAAGTCGAGAGTTGCAATGTTCAAATCCTAGTAAAGGTAATTATTTTTATATGGATTTGAATGCTACATCGTGGATACCGGTGTTCTTATGTGGTTGGGTTTCAATTAACCACACTTCTCAGGAGTAGTCGGCCTAAGGCTGTACACGACTACACTTCATTTACATTCATACATATCATCCTCATTCATCCTCTGAAGCAATACCTTACGGTAGTTCCGGAGGCTAAAAAGAAAAAAGAAAAAAAAAAAAGAATGTTTTATCTATAGACTTCACAAATCTGACGGTGAATTTTAACCGGTTTTTCGCCTTTAAAACACAGAAAACGAATAACAGCATGTAGTTCACAGTCGGCGGGATTCTCAATTGACAGGCATTTTAAATACGCAAAAGTAAATATAAACGCTAACGATTTTGGCCGTAATGGCGTCTGTGGCTTGCCAACAGACGCCATTACTGTTGTAAGGTACACAATGTTACTGTATTGTAGGTACACAATGGGCATGTGCAAGACACCGACCGCAGAGCTGCATCGGCTTGATTTCAAAACGATACTTACTTTAAAAATACGCCTCGTATTTTAACATTATAATATTTCAGGGAAACTTAATATGTTACGCTTACTATGTTAATATGTTAGGCTTACTAATATGTTACATTTAGTTCGTTCTTTTTTTATTTAAAAAAAAATACAATTCAAAGTTATGTCCAAGGTAAGATAGATAATGGAAAAGCACTGCTTGATAATTATATACAAAAGGAAATTACATAACAAAATGAAAAAAAATTCTTTCAACAATATATATATATATATCATTATATATATATATATAATGTATATATCAACTTTTTGATATTAAATAAATTTTACTTTATTTACTAAGTTTTAGTCCAGCATTATTGATTTAAATCAGCTCTTATCAATGGCCGCAGATTTCAGTTAGTAAAAACTTGTTGAAAATAATGTGTTTTAAATAATTATTTTTTTATTTTTTTTTAAGCAAAATTGAATTATGCGTAAAATCACTATGTTAATTTTGTTGTTCAGTCCTTCTCATGACCAAGTCCAGTCTACCTACGATATTTGAGGGAAGGGAACTGTTAACTGCACTAGTTAAACCACATGCTGTTGAATCTTTTTCAGAGCAACAAAAGCCAGCAATCAATTCGGTTCTACTTTAAGTCATTAGCATTAGAACAGTAAGAACTTATTACAAAATACTCGTAATTATAATTCTTACAACCAATAATTTCGATCTGTTCAGTTTTCTGTTTTTAGTTTTATTAACGTCCGGTCTCGGGGACGTTAATTAACTTAATAATTTCTGGTCCGGTCTCGGAGAGGAGGAGAACGGTGAGGGAGGTTTAGTCGGAAGGGGGCAGGTTACACTACTTAGCCGCTTAGCAAGACTGTTTATTTTGCTAGGTGGGCTAGCTTGGGACAATTAGTGTCCCCAGTTCGGAGCCCGCCACATCCCGTGAAGACCACAAAGTGGCGTACGTAAATGCAGTCCTTCGCAACTCATCGAAAAAAAAAAGTTTTATTAACGTTTAATTAGTCGATTACAATTGTTCATACTCGTATTTATTTTATTCTGCAGTATATTATGCTTTTTACTTCCTTGTATGAAGTAAAGGAAGTATTGTGATTGTGGAAAATTTCTGTTTTCAGATTACAACGGAAATATTTATTTTGACCATCCATGAATCCATTTTGACTAGTTCCAGCGTGACGCAAATACGTAAGTACGTATCTTCACATAACTCAAAAACTATTAGCCGTAGAATTTTGAAATTTTGGATTCAGAACTGTTGTAACATCTAGTTGTGCATCTCCCCATTTGAATGTGATCGACTGAACCAAAAGTGTCCAAAAAAGCCCAAAATTCAAAAAAAAGAAGTTGTATTCTGGACTTTTTCTTAACTCCAGTAATAAGTCCTTATTGAGAACTTTTCAACGATATATCATAAGTAGTACTTAATTTCATTGGTTCTACAGTTATAGCCAAATTAAATATTGATTAATGAAATATTTGGATCTTACAAGGGAAGGCACATCGGTTCGAATCATATTTCATTTCTCTTTTTTCTTTTCTTATCTTTTTTTTTTAATTTAAATACATTGATATATTAATATTCATTAACCGGTGATTCTAAAAAGTGTTTTACAATAAATAATAATTCAATAATAATAATAATAATAATTTTAAAAAATATATAACAAACAATCAGTAGTTATTAGTGAAATAAAATTTTATGGACTTTTAAATATTTGTATTTAATTTAACAGGCATTATTGTATATGTATTGTATATGGTAAAACATCTGATTATTTAATATTAATTGAAAATTATAATTTAGAATCCTATTATTTTTGGATTTTCGTACAAGAAGTCATATGGAGTAAAAATCAGATTTTTATAATAGTAATAAGTTTATTAATTTAAAGTTCAAAACATAAGACATATAGCTTATTAAAAAAAAAATCTACGCGGATAAATTAATATTTTTTAAGCATATAAAATATTTAATTTTAAATGAATGATTTTACTAAATCAGTTTTGAAAACTGCAAAAGAAATGCCTAAACCCTAAAACGTCCCCTAACAAATTAAATTTCATAATGAAACTGAAATTCGATTGAAAAATAACTCTCCTTTCGTCGACAGTAAATAAAGATAAAACAAAATCATTTCATATTAAAAGTAGAATTTTATTAAAGAATTGTTTTTTCTCAGTAGATATTTCTTCTCGTACGAACGTAACTGTTTCCCAAATATAAAAAAAAAAAATCTTCGTATATCCAATACAAATATAAAACAGTTGCAACTAGCTGCTTTTAATTGTTTTACAATGAACAGAAGAAGAATTTAAAGGGAAGTTATTTTTATCAATCCCTAAATGAATTGATTAAATCACCAGAATTATATTGTACATTGTAATTACTCTTATAGATAGATGTTATCGATATTTAGTAAAATCCTGCTTTATATTCAGTCGCACCTAAATAGGTACGTAAAACGAAATCGTTACTCAAAGGAAAAATTCTGCCTTATAAAGCATAATAATACTATCATGTTTTATAAAAAATGTAAAATATACACGAGATATAAAGCGGTATATTAAACAAGTGAACTTCTTTATTTATAAAAGTTCATGTCTGTAACTGAACGCGTTACGTTGTTCCCCTTGTTCCCAGTTACAAGTCTGTATCCAGACTAATCCGCCCTCTTGCCTCCACGCGTTGGTTTCATTAATTTAAATTACAAATTGACTACTACCTACGTATATCCTTCTTGTATTTTCCTTACATTCTCTTCCTAAAGTTTATCCAAACACGTTACGTTATTTCCTTATCGTTAATGTTCTCGTATTGTTAATTTCTTACAGCCGGTGCAAAGTTTATTTTTATTAATGTAATAATTTAAAAATATCGTTTAAAAGATATAATATCTGATTAATAACTAAATGTGTTTAAAATAACAATGTACACTACAGTAAGAGCCACACACAAGAAACTCTTCTACTTATCTAGGCTATATTTGAACATAAAAATATTTTCACACATTAATTTTGGCAATTACTTGCTCAAAATAAATTTGACCATAAATTACGACGAAAACTAAAGCCAAATTTTAAGTCGTTTTAAAAATTTAATTTAAAAAATTCTTTTTTAAGAAACAATTTTATGTAACACAGAAATTAAAGAAAATATATATACTCTATATATACATATATCACATACTCATATATACATATATTTCAAATGCGGAATTAAAAGACAACAAAACTTGTAATAACTTAATAAAATAATTTTCATTGCATAATAATGTGCGCATAATTCTGAAATAATTTTTTTTTTTTTATGCTTATATTATTACAGTCGCATCAATAATTACAGTCATTAGCGACTAAAGTAACACTACATGATCATAAATAACAAAAATAATCAATAAAGAAATAGGAACAATAAGGAAGAAACAAAGACAAGGAACAACAAACGCAAAAAAAAAATTACAAAAATCAGACAAAAATCATTAAATTGCATTTTTCATTCCATTACAGGTTAAGAACCGCAACAGACATTTTAAACCTTCTTTCCCGTTTAGCAGAGATTTAATATCTGAACCCAGGTCTAAGTTTTGTCAGATGATTCCGAAGATTGGGCAATCAAAGAATAGATGGTTCTATTTCCACAGACCATTTGACCTTACACGCCTCAAAAATCTACTGAAGAGAACCAATGATTTTATACGTGTTAGGATGATAAATTTATCCGCACCTCCGTTGCAAAATGTAAGTGGCTTAAAAAAGTCCGTTTCTCTTAAGATTTCACACCATGAAGCCTAATCTCATTCACAAAGTTTGTTTCCTTTATCTCGTCTTCACCTAAGTGCAATTTCACTATTCCTTTTTATCCGAATGGTTGCCTAGAGAAAACAATAAATTTAGACTTGGTTAGTGACAATTTGAAACCACTACATTGTACCCATCTGTAAAATGAGTTAAACGAATTCTAAATTATTTCCCTAGTATTTCCAATTTCCTTACCTCTGCAGGTGATAGTGGTATCATGGGTGAAGATACATTTTTTAACTGGCAGTCTTATAACATCAATCATCCTATTAATTGCCATCAAGAAGAACATTTCGCTTAGGGAGATCCCTGTGGATCTCAATTTCGAAGACCTCGGAAAATATCCATTAGCTCAAACATGGATCGTCTATTTATTCAGAAAAGTAGATTTAAAGCTCAACATATTCCCATTAACAACTCTATGTAACAAGGTAGCAATTATCCTCTCTCTCGAAGCCATCTTATAAGCCTTCTCAAAGCAAAGAGATGACCCTTGAAAGCGAATGCCTCACATACATCCGTCTGTCATCAATCACCTTGCAAAGGGTGCATATCAAAGCAATCGGGCGGTAGTTCGCTGCTGAAGTGATGGCATGATTGGGCTTAGCCACAGGGATGACTACAGCCTCCCTCCAGACGTCCGGAATTACTTTTTCCTCCAAGATAGTATTAAATAGGTGCTGGAAACCCTTATCAGAGAGTTCCCGATTGAAGATATATAGTACTCCGATAAGTCCAGGGCTAGAAGACTTTAGTATATGCAAGTAAATCTCGTAATTTGCTTAAGGTGAGACCGGCGTTCAGTTCCCGGTTCATGCTATTATTATACCGAAGTATTTCCTCTAAACTGAATTCAGGACCGTTTTAAGTCCTAAGAAAATTGTCATCAACGTTTATATCGCTCGAATTCCGTGAAAACCTGTCACCCAGAATATTCACTATGTCGTAACGGTTATCAATTACACGACCAGTCTCAACTAGATCATGTATATTATTGGTGTTATAATTATAGGTTCCTTTGATTTTGTTCCATACTTCACTCATAGGAATGTGTCTATTAAGCGAGGGTCCGGAAATTATACCACGCTAGACATTTACTTTCTTTATATTTCCTTCTAGTCTTCGAACGTAGTTTTTTGGGATTATTTTTTTGTATTCGACAAAGATAGCTTCATTGCAAAGTCTCAGGTCGACCATTCCTGAGATACTTGGTTAATTGAAACCTAACCACCAATGATCATCGGTTTCTACGATTCAAATTCGTACAGCAGTAACTGCCTTAACTAATTAATTGAAATTATACTATAGTATATCATTAATATATCAACTATCAACTCATTGAATTCAAATAAATGTCTTTCTGAATATCCAAACCTTTTGAAGCTATCAATTTTTTTATCATATTTTAACTTCTTAAGTACACAGATTTTTAAAATGAATATCCAAACCTGGCCGTTTATCAGACACCGTTTTGTGTATTTTCTGGCTTTAATATAATTTTATTAAAAATTTAAGAACGTTGAAAATAAACAAGTTAATATATGCGAATTAAGAAAAAACGTTATCTGAAAACTAGTTTTTCAGTTATGAGTATTTTGTTTACGTACGGGGATAGACAAGTCTCGTATTTCGAGTATTTTGGATCTAATATTATTGAGCTGATCTAATATTATTCCATTTTTTAAATGTCAAGGCAGTCGTTCTGTAATTAAAGTGATAAATGCATAGATTCACAGAGTTCATAATGTACACACAAATTTGTTTATAAAAAATTAAAAATTGAAAGCCAGATGGTCAAATTATAAAATTTTTTCTCTAGATAAAATAAATTATTATCAACCGATGAAAACGGCTGAGAAAAACTATTGTGGAAGCCTTTAATTCTGTATGCTTAATCTACTAATAACTTTTCATAAAGATTTTCTCTTTCCTTCATCGCATATACCCTACGAATATGAGAAAGCTTCTACAATATGTCAAAAATTACTGAATAACGTTTGGTAAAATTCCGGTTACGTTCCATAAGAGAAAATTCATATGAGAGGTGACTTTATTTCTTTTACGAGTGAACGTGAAGTCGAGTCTACTACCAGTTTAAAATAAGAAGTAATGGTTCTCTCCTAAACATTATTACCAGTGTTAATAAAGATTTATTTCATTTAAAATAGTGTAATAAAGTGAGTGATAACATTATGAAAAATTTAATGAATTTCATGTAGACTCACGAATAAAAAACCATTTTACTTGAGCCGGGTCCAATATGTATACAACGTGGATGAAATATTGATTCAAATAATTTGTCGAGTTCAGTATAACGTAATAAATTGTAAGTAGACAATGGTATGCTGTTTCATATAAAAAAGAGAAATTATGTGAACAAAATCCACTTTTCATTAAAGAAGATTTAAGATTATCTGTTATTAAAAAATTCTAATCGAGATTCCTTCTTGATCAATTAACCTATTTAAAAATTAATAATACGTCTTTTGAAAAGTTCGGTATTCT
The DNA here is from genome assembly GCA_010016005.3 of Zanna intricata. Lineage (NCBI taxonomy): Eukaryota > Metazoa > Arthropoda > Insecta > Hemiptera > Fulgoridae > Zanna > Zanna intricata. The sequence continues at coordinate 12,041 of JAAAKQ030236763.1, read as the reverse complement.
GTGAATTTAATAAATATTAAAGCAATAGACGTTATTAATATTGAGATAAAGTATCGGATTCCGTGTAACAAATATTAATTATTATTATAATTAATAATAATAGTAATTATTACTAGTAATTAATTCAAGTTTTCACTATAGCTTCTTTTAATATTTTATTAATTTAAATAATGTATTTATATATTTCTTATATAATCCATTATGTAATAGGTGAAAAATAACATTTTATATATTTTCAAATTTAGTAAAAATATTTTAGAAATTTGAATTAATCTATTCACTAAATTTTCAATATTCTTCCAAACGATTTAAAAAGAGCATACTGCATAAAAAATATTTTTGTTTGATTTTTGCTTTTTTTTGACGATAGTGCCATAATTTACTCGTATACAAAATACAGAGCATTAAAATACAAAGTTAGATATATATTTTTTTAATAATAATATTGTTTATTTAATTGATCTAAGATAATTTACTATGAGAACTCTGTACATTTTAATTTTGTAAATGAAATAGTGGAGAGAAGAATTTATTTAGAATTTTCTCCCTAAATAGTATATTCTGAACGGCTAAAGGACTTTTAAAAATTAACTATTTAGCTTCACCATTATTTATCTGTGCACGTGTAACTGTGGTTACATCTGCGAACTGTATATTGGATAATTTCAATCAAATATTGGCACACAATATAGGGTGGGGGATATACAATACTACTAATAAAAATTTCCAATTAACTTTTTTTTAATTTCCCTTACTTCCAATGAGAGCAGTTTCCTGTACTTATGTACATACCGTGCATTATATATGGAAATTATACACACAGTCCTTCATATAAATTTATTTCTTTATGTACTACTGTACATATATATATATATGTACCGGGTGGCTGAAAAGTAGCTTTCAACCCTCTAACTTTCTTTTTTGCAACTGATATAACTGGGCACGGTTTGAGGCATTCTTCCTTGGCTTTCCTGAGATAAGCAACTCCACTGAACGAATATTCACATTTTTTTATGTCTGAGTGGCGGAGTCCTGGCGGTCAACTGCAAAGTTTTAAATGGAACCAATCGTCATTTGATATATCATATTAAAGACACCGATGAGATGAGAAAGATGGTACAATTAAAACTAAATTCTGATTGCCGATTCCAAAGTAGCGGTCAACATGTGTTTGTTTCAAATAGAAAAGTTCGTGGTTGTATACTTTCGTTTAATTTTATTGTTATTTGGTGTATCTGGATTCTCTCTGGAAATCTTCTCAGAAAGAGAGGCTAATTCAGTAAGCCCTTATTCGAGCTTCAGAGGGAACGGCTCAAAAATTTTAAATGGGATATATGGTCATTTGTTACCTTATATTAAAGGTCTTTGCGACACAAGTATTTGAAAAATCTTAAACTAAGTTTTTTAATCTTTAATTAACGTAATGCTATCTGTGGTCACCATTTTGGTTTAAAAAGACATAATTTTATTTTTTTAATGCCGTTTTTATCTTGAAAAGAACTTTAAAACGATCTATCACAGACCAAATGTCTTATTTAATATTTGTTAGCACCCCTGCCCACCACATCTGTACGGTTGAAAACTCAAAATTTGGGCTTACCGATTTAGCCACTAACTCGGTATTAAGTCCAAAGATTTCCAAAGAAAGAATCGGATATATAACAAATGTAATAACAAAGTAAAAGGAGACCATACAATCATAGTTGTAGCTACCTGAAACAAATATATTATTGGCCACCATTTTGATTAGGCAATCAGAATTTAGATTGACTTTTATCATTTTTATCATGTTATCGATTTCTTTAAAATGATTTATCAAATAATCATAGGTTTAGTTTTAATTTTTTGAATTGACCCGCCCCCCGACCCCTGATGAACAAAAGTAAAATATAATGATGAAATATACGGTTGATTGGAGTAGCCTCTCGGTACTAGAAAGAATTCCGTCAACCGCGTCCAGTAATCTCAATTATTAAAAAGGTTATAAGGCTTGTAAGCTATTTTTCAGCCACCTGGTATATAATTATGATAATACAATATTAAAGCAGGAATTTTTGTTTTTCTTGTTTCTAAAATATACTACTACAATTTCAATTGCTTTTTCATTTTTGTTGCAGTTAGTTTTATTTTTTTATTTTTTTTGATAGCATCATTTAATTGTGTGATCAATATAACCTAAGTTATTTCTGTTTCTTTTTACTCTTAATCAGTTTCTTCCAAATTAATTTATTTTTGACGTTTCTGATCTTTTAATTTCAGTTTTAGATTTTTACTGTTTTTCTAAGAATTTTCATGTTATTTTAATAATATAAGACAGATTTTTCTCTTCTTCCCAGTTATTTTTTTTTATCCAATAATATTCATGTAAAAACATAGTTTACGTTTTGGTGTAATAAATGAAAATAATTTTCAAAACTACATTATAGTGAACTATATTCAGTATAACTATGTAATTTATTTTGTTTTGACATACGAAGTAAACTCAAACATATGAAGATGTCACGTACATCCAGATGAATGGGTGTTGATGAGAAAAGATTTTATAACTTGGAAGCCTATGTTGTTCACATATGCTTTATCATCTAATGTAACAACATGGTGGTAACCTCTTGTTATTCATGAGATCATCTGTGCTTCTACGACAAGGCAGCCCGCACACAACTACTACCATCGGCACACGAGCAGTGAATGTTGTTTGTCGCAGTGTTGTGAAAATGTATCCGTACGGAATCTGCAGGAAGAACACGTACTTTACGAATGACTATAGAAACCTAAAAGGTGGAATATACGATATTCTACTGAACAAGTTATTAATAAGTATCAGCGGACAATTCTCCTTTCTATCCTGTTTCTATCCCTTCCTCGATTACACATTTTCCTTCGCTTTACATTACTTTCATTCTTATTAATATTCTGAACCATGAACTCGTACTTCTACTAGTTTTTCAATTATTGATTCCTTTAAGCGTAATATTCTACTCCATTCGTAGTAAGCGTTTTTCATTCTAATTGGTATACTGGCAATATTAATATATTTTTATACCTACCAAATTTTTAATTATGATTTATAGTCTATTTTGTATTAATATGTACTACCTTATGTGATAATTGTATAACGGTGAAAAAATTAATCGATTAGGCATATGTTATGTATTTTTACATTAATATGGAGAAGTATTATTTAAACCAAGGACAAAAATAAATATGTTAAAAATTCGTGAAGGTTATTTATTCCTTATATTCGTAGAAGGAATAAAAATTATGGTATCTATAAATTGATTTTGTAGCAAGTAATCAATTTTAAATTCCCTTATTAACTTAATAGACTTAAGATTAAGTCCGTTAAATTAATAGATCCACTTGGACTGGATTAACTTAGATTTTTATGAAACTTAAGTTAATCCAGTCCAGAGTGGACTTCTTAACATTACATTCGTAATTTATTTACTCTTTTTAAAAAAAATTGACTCATTTGTAGACAAATTTATAGACAGAATTTATCCATTAAATTTATAGACTTAACGGATTAAAAATTTTTTTTTTAGATTATATACTATGTATATATCTATTTGAGGTGATTCTAAGTTTTTTAAAGATATTTTTACGTAATACATTTTTTGGGGACTAATTATAATTTTTACATATCGGTCGTATGTAAAAGTTATAAAAATTTCTCAAATAGCAACTTTTAAATTATTGGGCACAGAGAATTGAGATTGTAAAAATGCCCTTCTTAGATTACGGTCTCTATTTTGAGTATCTTAACTTAGAGGAATACGATATTATCACTTGAAGGTAAAAAAAAAAAATCTGTCTAAAATTCTATCAGCGTGGGTTAGGGTCGACGAAATAATACTTTTTTTTTCTTTTTCTTCAAAGTTTACAAAGTTTTGATTTTTTTTTTCCATTATTTTATTCTATTTTCAACTTTCTTCGGCCAATCTATTCAGGTTTATACACTTCTTCTTTCTTCTATTTCTTTTTTCTTTTTTTTTTTTACTGTAAATTTAAATATTTTAATCAGTTTTCTAAATTTGTCTATGTCTTTACACAGATACTTGGTAATGGCTAAGATTTTTAGATCTGTTTCTATTTCTTTAAACCGGTTAGTGTTTTCGGATGAAAGGTCAACAGATCACATTTCCATGTAAATCGGCAAATGATGTATGTTACTTTTATTTTTTAAATCCTAAATTAATGGAGTTTACTCCACCGGGCTGCTCTAGTGGTTAACACGTCATCGCAAATCAGCTGATTTCAAAGTCGATATAACTAAGGTTCAAATCCTAGTAAAGGTAGTTAAATTTTAATATTGGATCGTGGATACCGGTGTTCTTTGGTGGTTGTGTTTCAATTAACCACACTTCTCAGGAGTGGTCTACCTGTTATTGTACAATACTACACTTCATTCACATTCATACATAACATCCTCTGAAGTAATATCTTACGGTAGTTCTGGAGGCTAAACAGAAGAAAGAAAAAAAAAATTAATGGAGTTCGACAAACCCGAATTGGTGTATACAAAACTTTTATTTCTTTAAGATAAAATTATTGCAGTGCAGAAAGTTTTCTATAAAATATTGGATGTGTATCTGAATCTAATCCAATAAGTGATCTGTTTTCATTAAAAACCTATTCCCCGAGATTATAAGTGATGGAAGGTGATATATAATATATAATATATATATATATATAAGAATTGTTTATTTGCAATTAAGTTTTTTTTTGTTTACATAATTGTACAGCCTTATTGCTGAAAAAAATTTTAATTTTAATCTAATAAGTAAAAATTAAATTTTATGAAATATCATCTTCCTTGCAAACTACGTCTTTTAATTACCTCAAAAGTAATTTGGATGTATAAAATACCGAATTTACCATGAAAATTTATTAAAATGATAAGGATAAATATTTTATTTATTTATTTTTTTTTATTAGATATTATATAATTATAATTTATATTATGATTTTCTTGTTTTCGAGGGGGGTATTGATTTGCGATTGTCTAGAGATAAGAAGAATTGAATTGCAACAAATCTAATGACGGCTAATTCCATTATGATTTATAGGATTTATAGCAATAAACCTTGTGTATTCAAAATACAGACAGTTAAACGCACAATTTGACGGAAATATTAATCTTAGTTTAAGAGTTGGAACTTGACTTCATCATACATTTTTGTAGTACAAAGATTTACATTTTTAATTACAGGAATTTTATTAAGAGTTGAGTAATTTTTCAGAGTTATCTTTTACCTGAATCATTATCAATCTAAGAAAATTTATTATCCATCTTTTCAGTATTTTAAAAACATAAAAATTACATATTTTTTAAAATATTAATCTTTGTATTAATCGACAGTAGATTAAAATATGCTCTACATAGACGTTATTTTTGTTTACATATTTTTTTCACTAGCATCTAAAGGAAGTCTTAGATCAATCAAATTTCATTGCTGAGCAAATAAGGAAAATATGGGGAAGATTTTACAAAAATATAATCTTTTCATAACTGTCTGATTTTCATTATATAAATTAAAAGTAACGAAGAAATAACGTGTTTTAATGCAATATAAAAAAACACAATTTTTTTTTGTCATCTAATATTGTAAGTCATCCAACAATTTTTTTTTTAGAAACATAATTATTCTTTGTGCTAAACATTATTAGATATTTCTGCTGTTTGTCTCCCTCATTTCTACATCTTTTTCTTCGGTATTTTTATTTTGAAAATTATTTTATTCTATTTTCAGTCAAATGAAATGTATAACGTAAATTATTTTCTGCGGTATGGTTAAATAGAAGTGAATGCAGGCAGCTAGGTAAAAATTTAATAAAATTAAAAATAAAAGTCAACTGGTTCAGAATAACAAATAGAATATAGTGACTGGATTATTAATAAAATTAAGGTTTTAAATCGTCATATATTATAAGAACATACGAATTAATTTATGAGGTAACATTTTACGTTTTATCTTTTGAATTTACATTTATCTTTTACGATGTAATCTTTACTTTTATAAAGATGTAAATCAAGATGTCATGAATCTTTGTTTTGAGATATCATTCGCCATGCGCTTGAGTTAGTTGTTATGATGCGAGTTCAAATTAATATTGTACTATATTTATATACCCTAATTAATGCTGTTTCAAAAATGTTGGTGTCTTTATTTCATAAAAAGATTTACAACAGTAAACATTTAACAGTTGAAGTAATCTAAACAATTCTTGCAGCATTACTTTGGCCATTGATGTCGTCCTATTTTACCCATTTAGCAGTTCCACATTAACAATAATTCATAGAAAATATAATCTTTTTTTTTGTGAATTTGAAATATATGTTTTTGTATAAAAAAAAAAGTTAAATGACTTCCAGTACATACAATTTCCATCCAAATTATAAGGACATTCTTGTATATATGTTATTTAACATAATAACTTTTCATCGAAAAAATTATACTTTTATTATGTACCATACAAATTATCAACAATGTGTCACCTTTTAAATATTGTAAAAATCATTTCTTCAAGAGGTGGAAGAAATTATAGAATTATTAACGAAAATAGAAGTATCAAAACCTAATTTAAAAGAAAAGGATTAAATGTTTCTTGGAGTAGCAATATTAGTAAAACTTGAAGAAATAAAAAGTCTACAAACCAATTATGAATCGTAAGCGAACTAAAGTTATGATATAATAAATGTTAATATAAACTAGAAAGTATAAAATATTCAGTCTTTAAGAGTAGGGTAAAGTTATTGCAGTACTGGTGAGAATGTAAATTAATCTTTGGGTAAAATAGCTGTTCAGTCAACAAGATTTGTTTCTTGGAGAAAAAGGAACTTGTTTTTTACAATTATGCTTAAGTCATGATTTCCCATTTCATGTAGTTAAGTCGCAAGTTCATCAAGTTTAGTGGCTAAGAAACAAGTGAATTGCAGACCAAAAGAAAATTTTAATTGTCATCATTAAAGCCATAAAACATCGACCCCCATTGATACAGTCAACCATCTCCTCTAGACATTTCATATTGTTTCTCGTTAAAGATAATATGACAAGATACATTACAATTTTTCAAATAACAGTTACTTCATAATTAAATAAATGATTTCACAAAAACTATTCTTGTAGGAACTCCCTATTATATACTTAAAATTATATAAAAGTTTCTTTGTTAGAGGAGGGTTCCAGTTGTTAATTAGTCGGGAAAATTACTTGTTAACAGCAAGATTAAAAATGTATGAGGGCTTTGAAAATAAGAAATTGAAAAGGAAAATATAATCAATTATTTATTTGGTATTGGAGTCCTGATAATATTTTAAAGGAGAAAGCTTTTCCTTTTCAAATTTTAATTTGAACCAAATTAAAATCAGGCAAGAAAAATTAAAAATATTATCATAGCTTAAAGAGAAGGAAAACTAAATAAAAATTCAAAGTGAAATTTTATCTTTATTTGTTACCTAATTTTTATTTAAAAATTAATTTTCAATTTAATACACTAGTTTATTTTATAATATCTACTTGTAACTGGTAACTATTAATGAAAAAATGTATATTACTGTGTGTATGTATATATATATATATATATATATATATATATATTTATATATACACACACGTAAATATTATTTAATTTATGGCATAGAAGCGTGATACTAATTCGGCCTGTCTATTTCTAATGCACGAAATTGTTTTAAAACATTTTCAAAAATAATTTCATATTTGATATCCTGTTTTTAACCTAACCTTTAACAAAATGCAAACGAAAAAATATGTAAAGGAAACTAAAATTCTCAGTTTGTAATAGAAAAATATCTCACCAGCCAGTTCTTTTGGGATAAAAGTTTGGATTCTTGCCCTTAGTTTAGACGAGTAGAGATCATTACACAAAAAAAAGAAGTTTCGTATTTACTACACGTCCTTGTCGAAGTCCGTTGATAGAAAGGGCTCCTAAGCTAATGGAGTTTGACGTGCACGAATTGGTGTACACAAAACTTTTATTTCTTTATATTGAGCTGGAATATTTTGCGTAGTATATTTTTACAATTTAAAGACATTTTTTGGTCTTATAATACAGCCTGCTATCGTTATAATTTTTTAATCCTGTTTTTTACATTTATATTATTATCAAATTAAACATTTGTATTTATCCAGTAAAATATTAATTTACCATATCTTATCTTATATTTTACCCAGTAAAAAGAATTTATTTTTAAAAAATTTCCAATTAATATTTATTTTCTTATATAATTTTTAATCTGTTAAAAATGTTACAAGTAGAACTTTCAAACATAAATATCTTAAAATTTATTACCAGTAGTCCAGAAATAAGGATTTATATTCATATTTTTTGTTCGATAATTACATTCATATTTTTCCCCAGTTTCAACAATTTGTCTTTTTACTGTCCAAATTTCACTTATTTGATTACAATTACAGTTTATATCTTGTAATGCATTAATTGAATGCAAAATTAAAGTATACTTGCATTAATGTGTCGTCCTAATTAAGGTGGATTTATAAAGCCACACTAATACTAAGGTTAGTATATTTTAATGGAGTGCATAATCTACATTATTAGCGGGACGGTTTTTGTATTAACGTACGGAAAATTTTAAAAATGTCTCTTGATATGGGCTGAACCTCTCTTTATCTGTTTAGCCTCCGGAACTACCGTAAGGAATTACTTCAGAGATGAATGAGGATGATGTGTATGAGTGCGATTGAAGTGTAGTCTTGTACAATCTCAGGTTGACCACTCCTGAGAAGTGTGGTTAATTGAAACCCAACCACCAAAGAACACCAGTATCAACGATTTAGTATTGATATCCTTATAAAAATAATCCTTACTAAAGAAGGATAATTATTCCTTAAAAAGAAGCTTCATAATCTTTACTAGGATTTGAACCTTAGATTTAGACTTTGAAATCAGGTTGATAGTGTTTATATAATTTGCAATGTCGCGTGTTAACCACTAGACCAGTCCGGTGGGCTTTTGGGCTGAACCTAAAAGGCCTTGAGAGGCTCCAGCTAATAAATCTTAATATCTTTCTGGCTGAAAGAGAGTTGATATTCCCTCTTTTAATATGTGGTATATCCTAACTATTTTTGGTATCAACCCACCAAATTGGGTTTTGATTGGGCAAAATAAATACTTTATTTTGATAGAGCAAAATAAAGTTTTTTTGGGTTACTTTTGTAGATTTTTGGTGGACAAAAATTTTCAGAGATTATGAAAAAAAAATTATATTTCATTTAAAAAAAAACACAGTTTAAGAAGCAGTGTCTAGGATTGGAATATATCGTCAACCTATTGGGGCAGTGTGACAATTAATTGAATGACTGAAACAATATTTGGCATAATCTAATTACTTATTATATTTCGATTTGTTTATTTCAATTTTCTTTTTTTTATAGTCATTGCAAATAGTTTTTGCTGTTATTAGATTGTAAACAGTTGTTGCTGTTGCAATAGTTTTGATATTAGTTTCACATGTTTTAAAATTTTAATTTAAATATTTACTCATTAATTATAAATATTTTGCAAATAATTATTAAGTATGTAAAATTATTAACCTAATTAAAATATGATGTAACTGTAGTAAAAATGGTATATATTTTTTCGAACGTAAGCAAATATTACAGAACATAATTAATAGAATTTCTTACGTAATCGAAGTAATATGAATATTATTATACTATTTAGATAAATATTTCCACAATGAACATTTATTGCGTAATACAAATAAAGAAAAAAGTAATAGTTCACAAATACAAATATTAAAATACTAATATTTATTTATCATATTTAAAATATAATAATTCTAAATATATGAAAATGAGAGAAGATAATTAAATCATATCTTTTAGAGAGAATTCTCTTCGTTTTACTGTATGGTAAAAGCAAGGATGATTGATTCAGATAACCTGTCACCAAGTTGTAGGCCAGAGATGAGGTCAAAGCCATAGCAATGAACTATTATTATCCTTTGTAACGTAACTATTCTGATGGACTATAATTCAAATCGTTTCAGGTAATTATAATATAATTTTCTAGTAAAGATAATGGCAAACCTTGTTATACGTTAAATGATCGTTTAACTACTACCATACGCTGTATTACAATTACATAAAAGTTAAAAATTTTAAGGACAATTCAGTTTCCTGTAACTATAATAATAACCTGCAATAATAACTTAAAAAAACAATTAATTTCATAATTTTAAAACATATAATTATTAATTAATTTTCTGCAAAAGAAATTATAAACAACCAGAATAAAATTTGTTATTTTATTATTTCCAATTTGTTTCTAATTAAAGTTGAAATTCTCAAATTTTTTTAAAAATTTTAATAGAGGTTATTTACAACAATTTTCTCATAATTAAATTGTCTACAAAGTTAATTAAAAACTTTTATTTGTTTATTGGTAAATTAACAAAGTTATTTTATTTCAAACCTAAAAGAGTGTATGTTCCGACAAAACCTTTTCGTGTTTTACACTGTTTTTCACAAAAGCTAAGTGAGGTAGAAGTCTGAGATCACTTTCTTTAATTGTTTAGATAAAACACAAAAAATATAAAATTACTACTCGATTTGCTACCCCAAGAATTATCATACGGTTTTATTTCGCAGCGGGTGCAAAGGGCTGGGCTAAATATTTCGCAAGCCTAATCTCCCTAATGAACCGTTTACCCAACAACGTTTTTAAATGATATTTTTTTAAATAGAATCATTTTTTTGTGTTTGTTTTTTTTTTGTTTAACCTCTGGAACCACCGTTAAGGTATATCTTCAGAGGATGAGATGAATGAAATATAGTCTGTGTGAAAAATTCCATGCCTGACCGGGATTCGAACCTGGGACACACGATTGAAAGGCCGAGACACTACCACTTGCGCCACGGAGGCCGGCTAATAGAATCATCTACCGAGGGATTGCATGCAAATAGTGATAAACTGCAGATACTGCACTACTAGTACTCCCCGTGGCCACTAGGAGCGCTAGTATTGCAGTCCGCCATGTTGTGAGTCAAAAGAGAGATGTCTTGAAACAATGTTCTTAATAAAATTGTCGTAAGAAAAATTGCATGAGGAAAACATCTTAGGATGTATGTAAAATATATACTATAAACATATCTTAATGATGATGCATGCATGAACATGCGCTTCGGTGCGTTAGAAATGTGGGGTGGAGGACTCCCGCGCAAGGCCTGGCGGACGGCGCGGGAAAAGCTGACAAACCCGGCAAAAGGTTGGGTGTCTTTTTTTTTTTTTTTTTTTTTTTTTTAAGCAGCCGTTTCAGTGATACGCACGACAGGGGCCACGCACTCTCGAAGCGCTCGCATTTGAAGTGGCGCACGCGCAATAGATGGTCCGTTAAAAAGGCAGCTGCTGCTATACGCAAGTGCGACTATGAATGTCAGTTAACTGTAGTTTTCACAAATCCTACGCCTTATTTATCGCAAAATATATGTTTAATAAAATAAATATTAACTGAATTCAGTGTTTATATATATATATAACACACACATATATATATATATATATATATATATGTGTGTGTGTGTGTGAGTGTGTGACTCTGCGTGAATAAATAATTAAAAATCCACGTACGCGCAGCAACCAGTTGGTTACACTTATACGTGTGCAAAGTGCCAAACCCATGTAGCAATAAAATTAATAAAACAAAATCATATCCAACAGAGTTTTAACCTAATTAATTTTTACTCTTTAAATATTAACTATTTATTTTAGACAACTTATATAATACTGTTAAGGTTGATAGTACTGACATACAGCTGTTTAAATCGTCTGGTATGACGTGTGATATCTTCACACGTCTGATAAAGTGTAGACGTACCTCGAAGAGGATTCTTGTAATTATGGCCCACGCACCCGGAGGCGTCAGTGCATCAAGGTCCTCTCTCATGTTGAGACTCTTAAAACCAGGTGGTGGTACTTGGCAGCTCTGAGTTAGTCAGAGACGAAGACGGACGCTCCTTAGCCAGCTGGTGCTTTACTGCATATTATAGTGGTTTTTT
>JAAAKQ030236752.1:0-11173 GCA_010016005.3 Zanna intricata | reverse complement strand
AACACGTTCCGGCTTGTCAGTCTGCTTCTATAGCCGCTACAGTGAGGTTGTGTTTGCAGTGTCTGTCATGAAACATGCATCTTGAACAACCCATTAACATTAAGTTTTGTTTCAAGTAGAAAAAAGTGCCAAAGAAGCTTACGAAATGTTAAAATCAGTATATGGTGATAATGCAGTAACTTTGAAGACAAGTGGTATGAGTGATTTAAAAGTGGAAATGAGTCAGTTAAGGAAGAGGAATGGTCGGGATGTCCTTCGACCTCAAAAACAGATGAAAATGTGCAAAAAGTGGTCAAACTTTTTCGTTCAAACAAGCGAACAACTATTCGAGAGCTTACTGAAGAACTTAACATCTCCTACAGGTCCATGAAAGCATTTTAACAGATGATTTGCAAATGAGATGAGTGAGTGCCAAATTTGTTCCAAGATTTTTGACTGATGAACAAAAAGAAAATCATGTTTGAGTTTGCATGGAATTGAAGGATCGTCTTCATGCAGATGTGGACTTCATGGCCAAAATTGTTACTGGGGATGAAAGTTGGGTCTATGGCTATGACCCTGAGACAACAATTCAGAGTTTTCAATGGAAACCCAGTAACTCAACTTGCCCTAAAAAGGCCTGTCAATCAAAGTCAAACATCAAGGTCATGGTCATTGTTTTTTTCGATTGTGAGGGCATAGTCCGACCAGAGTTCGTTACTCTGTTAACAACTGTAAACTCGAAATTTTATAAGGGGTACTGGAACGTTTGCAAAATGATGTGGGAAAGAGACCTAAAAAATGGGCCAACGGCTTTCTTCTTCATCATGACAACGTGCTGTACCACAAGTTGCTTTTGATTCATGAGTTTTTGGCCGCTAAAAGTCTTCCTGTCTGTCCACATCTGCCTTACTCACCAGATTTAGCACCATGCAACTTCTGGCTCTTTCTGAAAATAAAAAATTTGCTAAAAGGGAAACATTTTGACACCATTCCTGACATTGAGATGGCCATGACAGAGCAGCTGAAAGCCATTCCAAAAGAAGCCTTCCAGAAATGCTTCCAGTCGTGGATTCAATGTTGGGATAAGTGTATTGCTAGCCAAGGACAGTACATTGAAGGAGATTAATTCATATTTTAGGTAAGGTTTTTTTTTGTTTTTTATAACATAAGTCACTGTATTTTTTTTATCATACCTTGTATTAAGCAGTGTGAATATATAACTATAATCATGGTCTAAAAATACCCTATTTTATGTGAAACATATCTAAAAAAATTATAATTTAATTTCTCTAACACTTGATAATCAAAACAAGGTTTCTAAATTGCAGAACAATATATAGCAGTACGTATGACTGAGTAGCATAAAGATCTGAATGATTCAATTCATTTGAGATTCTTTTTAAATTTCTTGATAAAATTAATTTTTCTTGTGGCTTTCAAAACCACATGATTGTGTGATTTTGAAAATTCAATTTACAATCAAAATAAGTTAAATTAATTTTTATTAAAACAAAAGTTATACAAAACCTTTTTTTATTTTATAAATCATTCCATTTGAACTATATCTTTAAAGAACAGCTTTAAATCCCTTTGCATTACTGCTTTATCATCAGCACATGTAATAGGTTTAATGGATATAGCATCATCAGCAGTTAATAAAAAATAAACAAAATTTAATAACATAGTGTGTCCATTAATAAATGCAGAAAAATATGGTGTACCTTGACTACCTCCCAATAAAATTTTAATTTCATTTGAAACATAGTTCTTTATTTTTATGTATTGTATTTTATTATCGAGAGAAGAGCTTATTCAATTAAATAAAGACCGTTGTATACTTTATGCAGCTAATCTTGTAAGTAATAGCTTAATGTTAACTGATTTGAATGCTCTGGTGAAATTCGAATAGTCAACAGTGTAACCTCATTAATACTATTTAAAAGATATTCTAAATAAACAGATAGATTTGTTTGTACTGATCTGTCAGATAAAAAACCATGCTGTACTTGTATGATTGATTTTTTCAAATATGGGGTTAATTTATTGCAAACAAGTTCATCAGTTAATTTTGAAAATATATTGTTTTTTTTATAGGACAATAGTTATTAATATATGATGAATCACCATTCTTATAAAATAGGTCTAATTTAATTTACTTTCTAACTATCAGGAAATATACCTGTAGCAAGTAATTTATTTTATAACTTTTCTCAAAACTGGAGTAAAGAATTGAGAAAAAGTTTTTACTAGTAACAGTTGGATATTATCAGGACCAGGTGAAATTTTTTTCCTTCAAGATCCTTTATATTATCAAAAATTTCATTCTTATTAAAAGATATTTTACTAAAACAATCATTAAATTCAAATTATATTTCAGTAGATGAAAGATCCTTAATAGAATAAACACTAGCAAATCTTTTAGCAAACAAATAAACAATTTCCTGAGTATTTTCTGCTGTTTTACTATCACAATACATAATTGTTGGAAATTATCTGCTATTATCAATTGAATTAACACATTTAAAAAAATAATAGAATCACTTGAAACCGAATCTTCAATATTTTGATAAGCCTTTTCATCACGAATGGATTATTGTCCATTAAGTATTCATTCTTTACTAAATAATGTATAATAATAATTTGAATTGTACATTTTATATAAATTATGAATTAAATTATTATTTAAATTTAATTATATAAATTATGTTTGTTATTAATTACTGCATCTTTTTGTTCTTTTAAACCCCGTTTGGTGTTTTAAGATGAAATGCTGTAAACCAACTGCAACAGGTTCTTATATATTTTCAAATTGAATTTATCTTCCAGAAATTATTTTCTGCCATTCAATATTTCTTTTAACTGATTTCTCGTTTAATGTGCTCATTTGTCTTTCAATTTTTTTTTTATAGCTTTTTCTGTATTGTGGTTAGATTACATTCTTTCTGAATGCCTTTTCATGTTATATTTTTATTACAGCTTATTGTTAAAACATACTTGTGTAGTTTATATTGTATTGTTTTTCTGTAGGCTTTTATACCATTAATCGATTTTCTTTTATGTCCTTTTTATATCCTCATTCTATAATAGGTTACATTATAAATTCACACTATTAGTATAGGTTTGGGAATTTGAGTAATAAAATTCTCTCTGTCTTTCAATTTTTTTTTTATAGCTTTTTCTGTATTGTGGTTAGATTACATTCTTTCTGAATGCCTTTTCATGTTATATTTTTATTACAGCTTATTGTTAAAACATACTTGTGTAGTTTATATTGTATTGTTTTTCTGTAGGCTTTTATACCATTAATCGATTTTCTTTTATGTCCTTTTTATATCCTCATTCTATAATAGGTTACATTATAAATTCACACTATTAGTATAGGTTTGGGAATTTGAGTAATAAAATTCTCTCTCTGCATTGCTCATAATAAGATCCATGTTCTGCTTTCTTATGAGGTAAATTGTCGATTATTTTAAAGTTCTCTGACCAAAAATTCTCCTCATCTTTTCATCTTGCTTCATTAATTCTGCTGCATCTAATCTAAACTAATATGTTTTTCGTTTTAAATGAAATTATTTAGCCTTCTACTCTTACCAGTGACACTATTCTCTGATTCAAAGAATAACAACAACTTCCTTTTAAACGATCTTAATATCTTGATTTGGTTAGAGGAGTTATAGAATATTTTATCTTAGAGGATTAAAAGTAATGAGGAAAATCATATCCTTAGTCTGGTCTTTCCACTAATACCTATACATTATGGTAGCACCTACAGTATCTGTCCGCTTCTCAAGGATATTCAAGTTTTCTATCAATAGCTTATCTCAATTCTCAGAGAGAAAAACGAACTAACTGCACTTATTTTTTATTAATTTATTAAAAATCATTATAATATCTCATTTTCTCCACTCTACTGGGTGTTTGTAGACCTATTGTTTAACTAATGAATGATGATTTTAACTTATGCTACGATTCATTTTTTGATTTATTATGTGTTTCTGCGTTTATTTTTTGTATCGTTCATATTCTTCTTTTGTAATTGATTTTATAAGTTTTATTCATGTCATAAATTATTTATATTTTTGACAATAGTAAGATACTTTTTCATTTTTTACTGTCAATAGAAAATTTGATATCAGGACTGTATTTTAGATAGGAATTTTTTTTTATTATATTCTGTTATTTCAAGTCATTTCCTATAGTTAAATAATAAATTGTCTTTTCTTCAAACTTTGTCTTTAATCTTCAGTTTGATGTAAGTTTATTTATTTATTTCTGTAGAAATCTCATGCACCAGTTTTAGAAATTAAACTTGTTTTTGCTTGTTGTGAAGTAGTTTTTCTGTTAAAATAAGCTGATTATTAGATTTAAAATTTTATCGGCAATACACTAATATAAAGGAATTTAATTATTGTTAAGCACATTAGATTAAATTCAAATAAAATGTGAATTAGATTTTGACTAATATTCTTTAGTAAATATTTACTTTGTAATTGTGGATCGGTGAGCGGGATAAAATTAGATCAGGTTTATTTACTGTGGATATACTTTACTGTGATAAATTGATAACAGCTAAATTAAATAAATGATAATAAACATTTGTCATTAATAGGTAAGGTGTGTTTCTTGTAATCTTGTTCTTCATTTGAGTTATCTTTTTTATTTCAAGAAAAAAATATTGTTTGTAGTAATGTATATTTTCCAGTAATAAAAAAAAATCTTTAAAGTTATCCTCTGCTTGTTTCAGTAATGCAAACTTGTTAGTTTGCTGATAAGTTTTGTTATAGATTATTGTATACTACAACTTTTTCATTGTTTTTATGTGATTTCACTTCGATACAGATAATGTTGTTAAGAAACATTAAGAACATAGAATTAGAACATTAAGAAAGATTTAATAAAAATCTCTCTTTATAGTGTAGATTAATAATACTTATTTTTTAAAAATAAACTTATACGGCCATTCATGAGACTCTGTTCTATAGTTAATAAACATTTATGTATGCACACATATGCTTATGTGCGTTTTAACAATCTTGTTCATGATGATTAAATAGTCGATAACACTGGGGAACAAGAAAGACTTTTTTTTCTCAGGAAGAAAAATATGTGATTCTGATAGTATTTTTTCTACTGAATTCAAATATGATATTCTTTTCCCCCATCATGCTAGGTTTCTGAGAACCAGGTATTTGTAATTTCAAACATTTTAATACTTTCTGCATTCTTAACTACACAATAGTTAAACATTTGAATCACCTAGAAAGTAAGAAATGACAATTTTCTGCTATATTTCACCTGTGGAGCATCCCTCTTGATGGTCCAACAATAATCGGCCAGCATATTAGGATTCCATTTGCCTTGATACCTTTTTTCCACAGCTGAAATCTCCTGATGAAAGTGTTCCTTGTGCTCATCGCTCACTGCGCCAAGATTTTCTGGGAAGAAATCTAGGTGTGAATACAGGACATGTACTTTTAAGGACATATGACAACCCAAATTTTTATAAGCTCATTGACAATATCATATTACTTTTCCATCTTTCGATTTTCCAAAAAACTTTGAGTAACATTTTTGAATGCTTGCCAATCTGCTTTTTCCAGTGGATTCAATAGTTCCTCAAAATTTTCATCATGCATTAGTGATTGTATTTGTGGACCTATAAATATTCCCTCTTTATTTTTGCATCACTAATTTTAGGAAACTTCTGTTCTAAGTGCATGAAACGGGAGTATTGTCCATGGTCTTGAAGAAATTCTTCATTAATCCTAGTTTCATATGAAACAGAGGTAGATACTCATTTTTAGGATTATACAATGAGTCATGTTTTACATTTTTCTGTTCAGGAATGAGTGATTCATGTTTAGTTCACTCTTTTCTAATGAAATGGTTTTTTCTTTCCCTACTGTCCCATTCATACAAAAAACAACAGTACTTTGTGTAACCAAGCTGCAGACCAAGAATAAGTGCAATTACCTTCAAATCATCAGAAATATTCCCTTCATACTCTGCATATTGAAGCTTTTCCAATATAAATTTAAGATTTTCATATGTTTCTTTCATACTAACAGAGTGAGCCACAGGTACTGGTGGAAATTTATTGCCACTGAGCAGAAGCACAGCTTTTAAACTAACTTTAGGGGAATCTATGAACAAGCACCATTCTGTTGGGTTATGTTCATTACAATGTGTTTCCATAAGCGAAGAAATGTCATTACAAAATACTAAGCCATTTTGTCAGAAAAATAGTCTTTAAATTCAGAATGAAAATTACAATAAGTACATAACTTTGTAATCTTTTGAAGAAGATTCCATCCTTTTAGCCGGGAAGCAAGTATTTTAGACTGTTTTTTGAATAACTTTAAATCTTTTATAAGAGATCATTAAGATTTTCAGTCAGTAAATGAGGCTCAGATGAACTGCTGCTTTGTTCAAAAGTTTTATCACCAGAATCTGTTTCTTTTTATTCCTTACTTCCATCAGACTGAGCTCTCTTTCTCTAATGTTACAAGTTCTAGAGGATTTGGTATGGGCAGTTCTTCACAGAACTCTGTGAACTATGAATTCTGTGGAATTGGTCTCCCATTGCAGATTGCAAGTTGCAGTGTTAGTTAGGGGTGGTTAGGGTGCAAGATTTTAATTTTTACATAATCCCTTGAATGTTTGTGAAAGAGAAATAACTGTCAGAAGAGTGATCTTTGATTTCCTTCTAAATTATAAGGATAGCAAATGACATGTGGAGTGTGCCATTTTCCATTTAGTGAGAAGCCTAGAACATGATAAACAACAGATATATGGGGCCCAGGCCCTTGTTTGGTTCCCAACTTTGCACCCAAAATAAAGTTCATAATACTTTCTTACTAATGGAGTAAGGTTTTGGTTTTGGGACTTGAGCATCACTTCACCACATATGTAAAAATAATTGTTAGGATGATCTAAACAAACTAGGAATTTTGTAACTAACGACCAATTAAAAGAAATGAAGTTGTAAATATGTAATACACAGTAATTCAGACACACAAAACACTCACATTGACGTGCTTACCGGTTCACAACTATCTTACAACTGGTATAGTTTTGATGAATGTATGCTACTCTAGATCACGTTTGTACACATCTATACATGTGTGAACCTGTAGAACAGTAGCAATGCTACCCTTTGAGTTAGCTCATTTGGTTCTATCATACTTACAATGCTCTAGGAGCTTTTACTTGACAATGGACGAAAAAATGTTTAAAAAAAATTAAAGTAACAAAAAACTGTGGTTGATGGAGAAATTCTGAATACATATTTAAAAACAGGATAAAAACTGCATTAAGTACACCTACTGGTACTTGTGAAACAAAAATCATGTTGACCAGTGTAATCAATAGCTATATAACATAACGTTTGGCCTTATCCATGTTTTAATTACCCCTGATGTACAAAAACTTTTATTTGTATTAATTTAGGTTTTATCAAGATCATATATTTACGGTTATTGTTTCTTATTGTCTTGGACGAGATCAAAGTACAACAATACAGTGTCAATAAGACAAACATTTCTCTTCTGTTACCATGCCACCGGTCTTGTTTATTTATTATTTATTTTTGAACTTGATAAATTGTAATATAAATTGAATTATATAAAGTATTATTTACCTTACCTAAGATTGTCTAAACATATCTGTATAGTGTTGCTGATTGTAAGAATTGTTCTCTGATGAGAGCTGTGTTTTTTTACTGGAAGTGGAAAATAAATTCAAGTTATGTTCTTGACAATTTACGATGTTGAATTTCTGACAGTTGCACTCAGTTCAGTCAGGGAATTGTTTTTTTATTAATAAAAATAAAAATTGGAAATTCAATGAACAACAATAAAAATAAAGTAGTAAAAATGGGTTTGGATTCTTTTTTCTTTGAAAAATAAGCACAAGTATAAAAATTAAATTTTTGTTTTTGTTTTTTTTTTTTTTACTAATTTTAAGCAGCATCAATCACTATGTTTATTATTTATTAATTGCAAATAGTGTGCTATCCATTCAGGGAATTTGTATCTGCATTATTAAATTTCAGTTTTATTTTTGTCCTTGTCTGTTTTAAGATTCCATTACCTGAATCATTGTAGAATCATCAGGTAGTAATGGATACAAACTGCTATCTTATCTCAAATCTGATTTAATTAAAATATTCTATGTTTTATTTCAGTCTTCTGAATAATTGAGTAAATCTTTTATTTTTAATATATTTACTAATTGTATGGCATATTTCTCCTGATCTATTTTAAGTATAAACAATATTTTACAAAAACATAAACTGATTTTTCTTTTGAAGAAAACTTAACAATGTGAGTTTTCACATATACGTTTTATTGAAAATGAGAATCCAATTAGGCTTTGAATGTAGTTTGGTACTTTGGTCAGTGTATAGTCTTTGCAAGAAAATAAAAATGAATAGTTATTAGTTTTTCAATAATTTTAATAAACTATTATGAATTCAATTTTCTACATATCTAGTCAGTAAGCATCTTTAATTAGGATATGTTATTTTTGTGAAATTTGCTGAAGAAACTGCTAAAAGAAAAAAAGTGCTGATCTGAAATTTTTACATTGTCATTTACACGTAATGTGTCATTTGGTAGTTTAAGTTACATGTCCAGTCCATTTCCTTTAGCATGATGCTTGATGTCAGATTTCACTAAACATTTTTAAATATTTGTTTTTTTTTTGGCTTATCTTATGCTCAATAATTAAATAGTAATGGAACAAAATTGTATTTGACTTTCTATATAGTGGGAATTTTGACCGCTATGTTCTTTCTCTACCATAAAAAGTTGGTGATTTCTGGAAATACCATACATCTGTACTGATCTTACTTAATTATTTGTTTATACCTGTTTCATAATTTACTCTGTTGTACAAATTTAAAAAAAATATTTCTGTATCAAAGTGCATGGTCATAAATATGCTTGCTCAACAAAATCTCCCCCTTTTATTTTTTAAAAAAAAAGAAAAAAAATTTTGTTAGATTAAATGAAGTTTGTGATCCTTTGGCGAGATGATAGTTTATAGGTAATGTCAAAATTTGTATTTATATTAAATCGTGAAGAAATCAGGTCTGTTAGTATGAGGAAACTAGTAAACTTAAGTTCTATGCTGATGGATGTACACTAATAAATCATTAATAATAATAAATAACTAATAATCATTAAATATGTATGACATAAATATAAAATAAATCCCTGATAGATTTGGAATCCCAAAACCCACACTTTTAATGAAAGAATAAATTTTGAAAACTCTTAATTTCTGCATGTCAGTCGAGTGGTGGATCTCATACGGTGAGGACGTGTCTAGGTAGCTCTGCGATTTAGTATGTTTTTAGTGGTTTTTTTGGTGTTTTCATTTGGTTTGTCGGTGTGGAACTATCGAACTGTCGGTGGATACTTTGTTTTGGATGTGTTAAAGTTTCAAGATTTTTGGTTGCGAACTTACACTGTTTTTTTAATTTTTTTTCGTACGGGATTTATTCCTATAAGAAATACATTGTGAACTGTTAGTGACAGTTATAAAATATTCTAAGTCAAGTTACAAGCCTCTACAAGAATACATAGTGCACATAAACTGTAAACAAGGTGTTTGAAATTTTTTCTCAATAGTTATGACTTAGAATAATCTTCATTGAGTTTTGACTTAGAAAATTTTTGTGACTGGATATAAAAATATTCTAAGTGGTGGGTGATATGTAAGCGGAATCCTTTTCCTTACATAGTTCCTTACCTATTAACCCTAGACCCCCTCCCCACTGGGATCTATCCCGGACTCCCCTAAATCCGACCCTGGATTTGGATGGATACATTTTCGGATTCCTCCCACCACTGCTCCCCCTTCTTTTGGGCGATATTATAGTCGTTTTTGAAGATTTTCAACGAGGATCTCGTTTTTTGACGAATTTTTCGTGTCCTATTGTAACTGTGGGAGATAACGCCCCTTTTTTTGATCTGTGGATGCCTTGGACCCTTTTAAGCCAAATAGGATTCTTGGTCGTTCCCCGATCAGGTTGATGGATTGATACAATGGAGGTGTTGGATTCGGATAGGAGCAAGCCATTGTTCAGCAGAGAGCTTGAAACAAGAGAAAACTTGTAGAGAAGTGGAAGGCGACCTCAAGAGGAGAGGAAATGCAGGCGAGTCCCCAGCTGGGAGGAAAATGAGTTGGAAGATGAACTAGGACACCTAATAATAGACTGTCTTGAAGAGCCCTCAGTTATTCTACACAATAACATAGATAAATATACCAAGCGCGAAGTTAAGCTGGTGGAAAGCGAATTGACCTTATTGGTCAAGAAAATTGTAGAATTCATAAAGGTCATACAGGAAAAGGCAATGGCTGAACCTAAGTGCGATAAGTGTACACAAACAACTAAACCAGACATAAAGGAACACATCAATTGCCAGCTCGACAAGAAGCTAGATGAGCGTGAACTAGAGGAGATTGTTGCGGCAAGATGGCTTAGGGAGACATTTAGGCATGTTGAAGAGATTAACGAGGGTGTAGACTTGGCAATCTATGATACGGTGTCGATTAAAGATCTGGCAGATATCAGTAGTCCCTTTTATGGAAAGATCTGCAGAAAAGTTCCGAAGATCAGGGTATTGATTGCCGAAAATAGGCTTAGAGCTGATTAATTAATGGCATTTAAACTGCAGACTATGTGCTGATAGGGGAAGAAGTGCAGGTAGACAAAAAGACTGATTACGTCATAGTTACAGACTCTGGCCAGGAGACCAGAAAGATTATAGGAGATTTGAAGAGCGGCTCGGGCAGGTATCAACTCAGCATCAATTTTGTTTTTTAGTTTAGTCGGCAAAAACATGGGCATAATCGCTAAAAAAATTGGCTGAATATACCAGTTGAAGAGGAGGTGTTGTGACCAAAATAAAATTACAGGGAGTGAATAGAGCTACATTAGTGGAGTGACCACAGGGCCCTCCTACAAAACTGTTGTCATCAAAGCACAAGGTTGAACATTCGCGAACATTCTTAAAAAAAGTCAAAGATGGAGTGAACGGTGACTTACCTGAGATCCTGTCAGTAAGAAAGGGGCAATCGGGAGAGGTATTAGTACTAGTCAAAGATGAGGGCAATGAAGTTGACAAGTTCCAGCAGAAGGTAGTCAGTTTGGTGGCAGAAGTTCAGGTGACATGCTTAA
>JAAAKQ030236741.1:0-11173 GCA_010016005.3 Zanna intricata | reverse complement strand
GGTGGGCAGAGACTGCTGCCACGACACTCCGCGGCGACTGAGTAATGTCTAACGGCGGGTCTAGTTGCAGAGGGTGTGTTAGAGTTAATCTTAAAAAAAAAAAAAAAAAAAAATGGTCTTATGTGAATCCTGTATTAATGAAAATTATTCACTACAAATGCTTTTAATCTTTAAAGTTCTGTTTCCCAGTAAAGTCTACATTATTTTCCGTTTGTATTATTCTAGAAGATGGATTATTTGCTGTGAAAGTTGCCTAATTTCTCTTATATCTCATTTAAGTTTTATCTCCACCAAATTAAAATCAAGTTTAATGAAACAATTTAAATTTTACTATAACAAAAGTATGATTCATAAAAAAAACTATATTTATTTTTAAAGACTGTTTTATTCTTTTTATTTGGAGTCAAGAATTTGTATATTTCACTTTTTGGGTGGAGTAAGTGTATAATATATATTGTTGCATTGTTTCCTGACAGAAACGAGTAGATTAATTTGTGCTTTACATTGTCCTAGTCTTTCTTATGACTGTGTACTACAAGCGATGAAAATATGTTAAACAATACCCTGCATTTTGTTGTTTCTGGTAGCATAGTTGTTCAAATACATGTAGTAAATTTTAAGAAAAAGAACTACAACAAATGAATTTCGTTAGGGGCTTCGACTTTAAAAAAATACCATTTAATCTTTTTCATCTAAATAAATATTTAATTTTCATTAAAAATTGGTACAATTTTTTTTAGTGAAGTAGTTGTTATATAGAACGAAATTTCTCAATATCAATCTTGTCTTAGCACTTTTTGAACGGGTTGCATCCTTCTATTATAGACAACTGAAATAAACAAGAAATAAAAGAGACTCTTGGTAACACAAATATATGTTATTAGTGCAATAATAAAACCAATTATGAACTTTTTTTTTTCAAGAAAAATAGATCCAATTTCTTAAAAAAAGAAAATCTATACATTAAACTAAGTTATTTTTCATTGCATTTATTTTAGTGTTCTGCCATTTGTGGGAAAAGAATATTTTCACGATATAAAAATTATTTTCTAATAAATTGTTAAGAAACTAGATAACTTATGACATTCCATTTCGTATTTCAGTCATTAGTTTATAAATTCATATTAGAACATTTACAATTTGTATAAAATATTAAATGTATGAAGTTTGAAGTGTAGCAAAACCTTTTTTTTATTGTAAAAAAACTAATACTTTGAAAATCAGGTCAAAATTTAAAAAAAATGAATAATAAAAGAATAGAAAAAATTTTAATGGGATGTATTTCAGCTATGACAGATTGAAATATGAACCTTACCTTAGCATAGTAAATGATACCGGTTCAGTGTCCCATTAAATATAAAAGAAATTATTAATGCTGACTCTGATAACTGGATCAAGGTTACTGATGTGCAATTTCTGGGAGATATTTTTTAAAAGTTACAATAATGAGGAAAGCATTTGTTTTAATCATATATTACAATGAGGTAATTAACTGCATAAACGATACAATGGTTTGTACATAAGCGAGGTAACTGGAAAGATACACTACGTAACTTGAATACACTACGTAAAAATAACCACAAAAGTAAAAAAAAAAATTATTTTGACTGTGAGACATATTATAAAAGCTACATTATATTACAAGACATATTATAAAAGTGGCTACTTATTGCGCACAAAAAAGGTAGATTAGCATGATAAGATATCTCAAATCACAGGTTAAATTGAGAGAGTTGTTTTATTTTTCTTAACCTCGGGAAGCACTGTTAAGGTATATCTTCAGAGAATGAGATGAATGAATTGTAGCATGTGTGAAAAATGCCATGCCTAATCGGGATTCGAACCCGATGAGAGACCTCCGGATGAGAGACCGAGACGCTACCACTTGCGCCCCGGAGGCCGGCTATTTGTTTTGCTGGAGATATGAACTAATGTGAAGATCTTTAGTTTCTTATATATCATCCGTCTTATTATGTATCACATGATTAACAGTTTGAGAAAATACAAGTAAACGAACAAAATAGTGTAGTAGTAAAACTTTAAAATCTTTAATAAAGATGACATACAGCAATTCATAAACATTAATTTAACTGAAATGAGTTAAATAAAAACATATTAACAGATTAACTTAATGAAAGAGTGTTATCAGTCAGTGTCTATTACTAAAGATTACAATAAACATGTCTCAATTGGCGAAAAATATATAAAACATTTACTTTAGTTGAGAAGTCTGAAATAATTGAGAAAACTGAATATGGTGAAAACTTCAGTGAATTGGCAGCGTTTTATGGAGGGACGAAATTTATAACATCAAGAAAAACCAGAATAGAATCATGAAATCTGTTACCTGGAAAACAAGGGCTGCGATAAGAAAGAAAAATTTAAAAAACTGGTGACTAATCTCTAAATAGATGGTGCTGATTATGAATGGATCATCCAAGGACGTAGTCGACATCCCAATTTCTGGTGAACATAAAGAGAAAGCCAAGTTCTTCTACAGGAAAATATGTAAAAATACAATTAATTGAACCAGTACGGACTGGCTCAATTAATTAAAAAAAACATTTTGGAATCCGTTCCCTGACAACTATATGCGAGAAACTTTTATGTGACGTAGAACCCGTTGAACTGTTTAAATAAAAGTTTATAAGAACTGTACACGTGCTAAATCTTACTCCTGATCAGATCTACAATGTGAGTGGGTAAATTTGGAGAGTTTTTCTGAAAAAAAAATTTGCCTACAGAGTAGAAGCCAACGACCCTGGTAGGAAAATGGCAACTATGCAGTACCATCTCATTCCACACAACAAAGCAGAGCAGTAAGTGCTTTAAAACTTGCCTCACGTGTGCCATGGAAAACGACGTATCAGCTATTGACGTACTTATTTTAAAAAGACTAAAGGAAGTGTTCATAAGATGTCTAAAAAAAAGAAATAAACAAAGATTGAAAGAAATAAACTAAATTCTCTATAAAATAATATATATATATATAATAAATATATATATATATTATATATAACTTTTTTTTCTTTTTTTTTTTTTTGTTAAATTTTTCTTTGTAACAAATTTTTTTTTTATTATATGTATTGTGTTATTAATGCATTTAAGTGGTGAGTTCAATAAATATGTTGAGTTTTTCTAGAATTTTGTTTTCTTATTAAAAATTCAGCAATTCAACAATTTTTTTATAATACGAACTAGCCAGTTCTGCGTGTCGGACTACCGAGATTCTATTTACGTATTCCAGCTACATTATTTATGATGTTTATTTTATTAAACTTAACGTATAATGAGAATTGATTCTTTTTTTGAAATTCTGAAAATCTAATGGTATATTTTTAAGACTTCAGTTTACATCGATATATTAATTTTTCATATGTTCCGTAGAATTTTTCCAGTTTTCGTATTAATTTAAACCTAGGTTATCCACTGTTTAAAGAAATAAATAGCAATATACTCTTATAATAAGGATACTTTTTAATCTTTTTACTTTAATTTAAAAGAAAAAAATCCTAGGAACATTTTTTGATGTTTCAACTGTTTATTTTAACTTGCTTATGACGAGAGGTACACTTCTCCTTTTATCTATAATGTTGTGGTTAAGATATAGCTGTACTATTCGTGTAGAAGGTAGCAAATTTGGAGACAGTAACATCTTATTTATGATGTTTTTTTTTTTAATCAATACATACATTCTATTCTACCATTATTTTTTTTTTACTATTACTCCATTATAACGTAAAGAATAAAATAATACTTTGTAAAAAGTATCTCGTTAACATTTTATTTCAAAATAACTTTGTTGCCTTCACAAATATTTCGTAATTTTACTTAGGTGTTAATTGAATCATATTCTTGGCATACCATCAGCTATTAATTAAATTATAACTTTTTGGAATTAAAGTGTTGTTTGCCAAAAAATTCTTCTAAAAAATTGTACAGTTTTTGTTGGGTTCATTAATTTTATGATAGAATTTTAAGCTAATAATAAAAACATCTACACCAACATAGTCATTATTGAGACACAAGTAATAAATTGCAGGATTTGGTTGGAAAAAATGGCTTTACAAATAGTGATTTTAATAAAAGTTCTTCATAAAAGAAAGAATGGTTAGAAAAAAGTCACTGACACTGAACTGTTTTAGCCAACGAACATTTTCCTACACTGAGTACTCGTCTCTAGAGATTTCTTTTATTTTACTTAATTTTAATAATAAAACGAATGTAGAAAATTTAAATGTACTAAAAGTGCTTAAAATTATAGTAGAAAAAATTAATTGTAAGAAATAATTATTAAAAAGTAAATTTCACTCGAAGATAATAGAAATTTACATTATTCTTGAGTGAATTAAAGAATAAAACCATTAATGCATATTCATTTGCATTCTTTAATCAGGTAAAATTGGAATCTCCCAATCCAATCTTTGGTGTGAAATACTTGGCAAACTATTATATTTTAATATATATATATAACAAAAAGTGGGTCACTTGGGTCACTAACTTAGCATAATCAAATCATTCAACATCCCTTATATACTGAGTTATATGAAACGATACAGATTGATTTTTGAACTAAAGCAATGGTTTATTAAATACTCTCTTCAGTACGTATTTTCTAGCCGACTCAATAATGAAGCTAACAGCAAAAATATTATCCTCAACAGTACCGACGAAGCTTTAAAAATCGTTGTAAGTGTAGTATAAAATTTTCTTTATCCAAAATGTTATTCTTCTTATATATTCTGCTGGTAACTGAAAAGAAAGATATCATTTTTATTCTGATTTCAATTAAATTAAATCAGTTAACGTACCATCAGATTAACAATTTACAGAAAAACGTAATTTTGTTTTCAATTTTTATAAAAATAATTAGTATTTCCAGGTAAAAAAATGGTAAAGTATGGGTATGTAATTGTTTTAATATAGTTTTGCTTGGCGGAAACAAGGAATTCAATTACAATTTTTAATTTGAGTTTAAATATAATTCTTCATTTTTTAAATTTTATATTTATAATACTTAAGAGAGTGTACATTATTTTCGTGATGGGCTTACAGTTCCGGTCATGAAAATTAAACTACATGAAAATCCTTCTACCCTTCTTTACTTTTAAAAGTAGTTAGAATGGTTAAATATATAACTACAAAAAAAACTTTATTTTTTAAAGACAATGAAGGGCGGTTTCACATGAAAATGATTAAAAATTTATCCCATATACAGTTTGACCCATCTACAATTATCTTAAAATTATTACTTTTATTATTCTAAAATACTTCTCGCACTAATTCCTTTACAGTGAGTTGACTGTTGCAATCTTTCTGATGACAATTATTTGCCGGTCTAAAATGTACGTATGAAAGATTACAGTAAATATGTTTATGTTTCACAATAATATGATTTCCAGTAAACTATATATAAATTTATGTTGGTATCCAAGGTTTATTTCTGCAGTAGCAAGCTTATTCAACGACTGATAAAACCAGATAGATTTGATTATCGTATGCGTGTAACGGAGCATGGTTTTGAAAAATGTAAATAAAAAACTTAACGATGCTAAAAGTAATTATTTGAGGCAATAATTACTGTAAATATTAAATCTAGGTGTAAAAAATTCAGTTTTTTTTTAATTTAATTTTTTTAACTAGCATATAATTTTTGTGTTTGGTTTGCACCTAACGAGTAAAAGTCTATAGAACAGCAAGCTACTTGAAATCTCTTAATTAGAATAATAGTCAAGTCTACTCCTACAAGTAGAATAAAAATTGACTAACTGAACATAAATAATTTTTTTTATTTAATAACAGAAAGAAAAAATATACCAATAATAAAATTTTTATACTGCTTAATTTAAATTGTAATTTTCCTTTACCGTTAAACAGATGCCCAATCAACATTTTATAAGAAAAATAAATTTAAAATTTCCTAATATTATTTCCAATGGAGCTGGCGGAAAATAAGTTAGAATGGATAAAAGATAATAAATTCGAAACGCTGTTTAATTTCTGGAAATAATCAAAATATCTAACTGAAGATACGTATCCGTAATAACTATATTGTCCAATGAATTAGATTACATATATGAAAGTAGCTTTATTATGTTATTCCTAAAATAATTTACGTCCAAAGATATTAAATTGTAATGAACTGCAGACTACAGCCGAAATATATTATTTAGTTGTAGATTATTAATTACACTCAAAAATTTTCCATTGGAGATAAATATAAATTCGGTACTAACCAATTCGTGCATTAAAAATTCAACAGCATTTTTTAATTAAGGCCAAAATTTTAATCATTCATTATATTGCTTATTTTGATGATAAAGAAAATATGAATGAAATTATTTTACAAGTAATTAAGGTGTGTAAGTTAATGTTTTATGATTTTTGAATATCAATTTTTCTAAACAAAGCATGTTTTGTTCGACCGGGAAAAATACGCATAATTCGTTATGCAAATAATGTAAATTTTTAATCTGGAAAGAAGTCCGAGATTAATACCGCAAACATTTTATTTAACGACTACTGGAAGTTAAAATCACTTAAGATTTAGACAGGAACATAAGTCAACAGCGGTATTGCTTAATCATAAGAAGATAATAGAATGTAATAGTTGATGTTGCGAAACGTCACAATTATTGCTAATGATGGTAAAATCGATTTATCCATTAGCTGTTTTTTTATTTTTTGCATGATCTTAATCAAATAATATTTAACATCTTTTGGTGCCAACTAACACAAGACGTCTTCAGAATTACTATTTTGGATTTTATTTCGTTTTCATATTCAAATTTCTTTTAACAGAAGTATCTAATAGAAAATCCTAATATAATTTGCTACACTGCTTTTTTTTCTATCATTTGTGAAATCTTTCTCTAAAGAATAAAAAGTAATTATGTTTGTTTAGATTACTAATATTACATCGGATTTTCACTATTAATTGATTAAATTGTTGTCAATTTATTTTAATTATTTCTAATAAATTATATTATTATATTTTATTATTATTATTATTTCTCCAAAAGTTGTTTCCTTTTTACTAAAATCTATGTTTCAACGGTTGTTTATCTTTTTATTTGTTGGTTGATGGAATTCATAATATTTTGGATTTTCCTTTTGGAAAAGATAGATACTAGGTACGCTCTGCTAACTTTCTTAGAATTAACTAGCTTCCGTAAAATTAACATTTAATGTTTATTATCCTGTTATCCTGTTTATCATCACTTAGTGTGATTTGAGGCGTTGAGATAAATCATATGATAATAAAATTCTTCAATAAAATATTCTTTATATAACTTTATACAAATAAAATATAGGCGTTTTTTAAATAACATAAGCACAAACAATAAAAAAGCAGTAATAGGAAATTTTTTATGCTATGCTGGACTTTTAAATGATACTCCCCAGATTGCTTTAGTGTGAGATTATCATTTTTTCAGAATCAATATTATTTTGTTGATGAGTTTTTC
Organism: Zanna intricata; assembly: GCA_010016005.3. Lineage (NCBI taxonomy): Eukaryota > Metazoa > Arthropoda > Insecta > Hemiptera > Fulgoridae > Zanna > Zanna intricata. The sequence goes on along the minus strand of JAAAKQ030236741.1, from coordinate 3,707 downwards.
ATTTGATAAAACTTCAAACATAAACTCAGTGGATAAGATAGTTGAATAAAGAGCCACATATTGAGTTGCAACCTTATTCCAGAAAGGACACTTGGGATAGCTCTCTTCAAACTGCAAAGATGTAAAGACAAGTTTGCGATATATTATTGCTGTTTAATACTTTACATGAACCACAATATATTATCACCTACAGGTTTTATTTTTAATATCTAGAAGTACATTAATTTCATAAGTTAAACTTGTTTTACCTTACAACAAACTATTTCGTAAATAAATAGATCTGAGTACTCTTAACCTAGCAATAAATATTAATAATATAGAGTAAATGACAATTTTAAATGATTTAAATTATACAAATCTATTAGTAAATAATTTAATGAAATAGTTGTTTATTTAGTTGGGAAAAGATTAAGATTTTATGAATCTGTACCGAATGAACAACAAGAGCGTAAGAGAACAATATTTTATTTTTATGAAAATAGAATTGCAAAGCCAACACGATTTAAAGGAAAGGAAAATGAGTTTAAAACGTTGATCATCTCTAATGGTGTGACCGAAGACAGAGACGAATTTAGAAACGTGATACAAGAATTTAAGTTCCCAGAAAGAAAAAAGAAAGGTAGACTCCTGAATAGATGCCTGGAAGAAAAGAAAAACTAAACGAAAGAAGGAAGATCTTTTGGAAAAGAAAAACAACACCAACCTATGTAAACGCTATCCTTTAGAAAGAAAAAAATGATTCTGTTATAGTTATTTATATAAAATCATTTAGTTACTACATGTAGTTGCATCCAGGAACCAAGGCAGTTCTAGTTGAGAATAAATCCTGTGATGGGTTTCAGATCCTCTCACTCCCGATTATAATAATTCGTTACTCACAAGAAAGGCTTTATGAATGCAGAAGGGTCGTTTATTTCTATGTCAAATGTGCTTTTTGATGTTGTACTTCAATCTGGATATGCTGACTTGTAGCAGGAATACCAGTCGGTAATAACATTTAAACATAGTCGACAGCTGTTTATTGTAACAAATATGAAGCAAAAGAGATTCTGTAGCAGCGGTCTACCAGTGACAATAAATATTTCACGTTTTTTCTGAAGCCCAAGGGTGCGAGGGATCGTATTTAAGGATTAACTAAAATAAGTAATAGGTGACGATACCTTAAAAACTACGTGTTTTTTTTTTTTTTTTTACCATTATTGTATTGTTTTGTAAATGGTATTTAAACGATAAATCGAGAAATTTAGCCTACAATTATTACAACCCAATATCAATTTTTTTAATTTTGGAAGTCACTTTTTAACTTCTCAGTAGTTTAATAAAAATTCTTTAGTTCATATTCAAATAGTTTTATTCTTTTTTTTTAGTACTTCTTGTTTAAAAAAGTACTAGAACATCTTCGATGAAAAAAATTATGAAATTTAATCAGAAGAATAATAAATTAAAATCTTTCTAATTGCTTGTTAGGTACATCAAATTGATCGTAAGCAGTCCTCATTATATAACATAATTTATTGTAATTATTGAAAGGTTAACTTGTGTGACCTGTTTATTTAATTAATCATATGATAAATGGGTCTAGTGGTTAACTTTATTGACCTGTTTAATTCCACTTATACCTCCTTATTTAATTACAGGTCCATGCACCCGCCCGTTTTGTAAAGCTACTTCTTATTTTTTTCACTGAATAGTTTATAAATTCTTTTCTTTTTACTGTTTATTAATACTACTTCTGCTGAAATATTTCACTAACGTTGCTAATTATCCATTACGTTTTTAATTTATTGAAACTTTGAGAACAAATACTTCATGCTGTCTGATTAATATAAGTTACAAGGATTGATTATAATATTTAAGACAAAACGGAATATTTTGGTGACTTAATTCAATCAAAATAAGCATTAAAAGAACAGATAGGAAAATTAAAACTCTTTTATCATTGCAAAATTTACAACGTATCTCTTAAACCCCTATTTCCATGATTTTTTATAATATGTAATATGTATGCTTGTTCAGTATGACGTGATTTTTTTTTTAAGAGAAATTTTTTAAATTTCTATAACTTAAAAAAACAAATTGTGTATTACATTCCAGAAAATGGTTGTTGTATTGGCTATAGGTTACAAAAGATCATTTATCTAGATATGAGAAAAAAGTGATAAAATGACGAGACGCTATGTATTTATCCTATGCAAATGTTAATTTGAATAAAAATTAATATTCGAATCGTATAAATTTTCTACAGACGTTGTAATAAAAATTTTTATATGAATAAAAGACAAAATAATAATTTTTATCAGAAAGTTTTATAATTCTAAATTATATTTCCAAATATAGCTCAAAAATATGTTTGGCCTTTGTCATCTATCATTATTCTAGATATATATTTTTAAATATCTCCTGAATTTTTAAAGAACGGTCAAATTTTCAAATGATATTTATGTCATTAAAATTGACTAAAGATTCTTGAATTAAACAACATATCGACATATTTTTTTCTATAGAAATATAAACGATGTATATGCACAAAAAAATTAAGTCCATATCAGTTCAAACATTATTCCCAAACAAAATATTCGATATTAATAATTCATCTAGAAGAATTATTCTTTTTATAATAAAGTCACATTGCAAAAATATGGCGTCGTCACGATTTAAACGTATGTAGTATAACATTTCACTTATTTAACATAGCAATTCTGAAAAAATCTGAGGGAGTCGACTCTACTTTATGAAAAATGAGACTTTTTGCTTTTTAAAATTTATACATTATTAAACTATGTACAATAAAAAAAAAAAACTATTTTCCCATATTGACATTTTCCCCCTTATTAGTATTACTAAACATAAGTTCAACTTCAATATAGATTTCGATTATAATTATGAGATCATCAAAAAGTAAAGTACTCTTTGTTATTAATTGAAGGAGATAAAAGAAACATGTTTTTGATGGGAGAATTTTCTATAAAGTAAAATATTATCATCAAAAAACCAATACAGAAATAATAATAATATTTTTAATTAATTATATACAATTAAATAACAATTTTGATTAATTTTATTTTAAAATAAATTTAATAACAAGTAATAATAAATGAAAATAATTCAGAAAAACAATAATTTAATGTCATTGCAATAAATGTTAATAATATATAGTTTATAATGATTTTAATTTTGTAAAATTTTTTTTGTAATATTTTTATTTGTAGTTACATAAACAATAATGTCGTTAGTGAGTTAGTATAATGTAACTGTACCGATAAAAGTGTAATCTTGAACAATCTCAGGCCGACCATTCCTGGAGTGCGGTTAATTGAAAACCAACCACCAAACAACACTGGTATACACGGTCTAGGATCCGAACCCAAATAAAAGCAACTATCTTTGTTAATATATGAAGCTGAGAACTCTCGAATTTGAAATCAACTGATTTACGACGACAAGTTTAGCTGATTTAAGACGACTAGGTGGGTTAAATAATTTTGTTTTATTAAATAATTTAATAAAAATTAAAAAATTTGATGTTGACACCACATAACTTCCTCGTACGCCTATTAAATTATAAATACACATTTTTGGTTGCACTTCATTTAAACTTATTTAATTTGAAAGTGAGACACGATCCTCCAATCCTTTAATAAAGTTGACAGTAATATCATTGCTGAAATATTTGTTTTTAATAACATCAAATATATATATATATATAT
>JAAAKQ030236719.1:0-11174 GCA_010016005.3 Zanna intricata | reverse complement strand
CACGACACTCCGCGGCGACTGAGTTATGCCTAACGGTGGGTCCAGTTGCCCCGGCGGTGTTTAAAAAAAAAAAAAAATTTCTAAGATAAAATCGTCATTTGAATAATGGGGTCTAATTGGACCCACATTTTTTAAATTAAATATCTTTTTCCTATTCACAGTTGTCTAAATACTGCGTAATTAAGTAAAATCGGGAAAATTAGGCAATTCTTTGCTGGTTTTCTTTTTAAGAGACCTTACAAAAGACGGAAGTTCTAAATTTCACCCTTTTTTCGCAATACTGTTTATTTATAATTGTTTTTATTAAATAATAGATGTAATTATATAGATCGATATTTATACAATTTAAAATCTTCGCTTATTCTTTTGTTTGTATTTATGAATGTGTAATGTTTATTAAAAATAATTATCGTTTATAAAAGAAAAAAAATAACGGTATCCATATGTACCAAATCAGACAACAAACTTTTTTCAAGTAACATAAAGTAGTTACTGTGTTATATAAGAAAGCAAGGGTACTATGCTTCCATTGTTATTTTTAATAAATTATTGAACTATTTTAAACAATCTTCCCACTAATTTATTTAAAATACTTAAGATGATTTTTTTATTTTAGAAATACCGTTTCTTTGCAGATGAATTTTTAAATAAAATTAATTAAAGACAAGTTAAAAAAAACTGAATTTTTTTCATCCCGTTCAACGAGTAATTAAATATATCTGTTCGAATAATTTCAATTTACACCTAAAATGTGAATTATTTTAGTTATTTGTTGTGTTTAGTTAGTATCATTATGTACTCTTATTTACCTTAATAACAACATCTCTCTTTCTTCCAAATTACTTTTTTGTCATATTATTTCTCAAACGGATCGAATGTTTTATTTGGGAAACTCTATTTATTATATTTTTACTTAATATATATTAAATACTGTTGTACATTATCTGTGAATGTTGCATAAATATAACTTCTTTAGTAATGAAATTTATATTTTCTGCTTACTGAGGAACTCTGGTTTCTGTTTATATTTATTTTCTCTTTGTAAATTTGTCATCATGATTCTTCGCTCATGTTTAAATTTATACATAAAACAGATGCTCTTCATTTCATATTTTATCCTGGATGATATTTAACATGTATGTAACATTTATATACATACGTAAAAGTATAGAAATATATATGTAGGTTAATTATATAAAAAAGAAATCAGTATTTAGATTTCCTATAATAGTTTTCTGTTATATTATTATTATTTTCATTTTAAATTGATTTAATTATTGGTAACATAAAATTAAATTTTAGATCAACTTAAATATGCAACCTTTCTTTTTAGCTTTATGGAAATCGTCCAAAATTAAAATATATCTTTGTACGTATACATAAATTATGTTTAGTTAAAAAATAAACATATTATGAAATGCGTCATAATGAATTATGTTAACCAAATTAAGTGTCACTTCTTTTTATATTAAAAAAAAATTATAGTCTGCCGAACGAAGGAAGACAGCTGAATTTATTATAATTCAATAACTAATAAATACAAAGAAACTTAGTAAATAATAAATCAAAGCATTTTTTATTTGTTTTTTTTTTTAATTTCATTATTACTTACTTCGTTTTTATTATTTAAAATTAATTTTAAATATATATCTATTTCTTTAAATTTAAAACCTTAGGAAAGCGTTTATATATATATATATATATACAGGAAAGCAAAGGTTTATATATGTATATATATATATATATATATATATACAGGAAAGCATGATTTTTAAGATTTTTTTTTTACGGATTGAAATGCATTTTCCTCTCTATATAACATGATTTAAAAATCATTTTGTTATTAGAAAAAAAAACTGCTGACGGAAAGTTTTTGTTGGTTTCATTTTTTACTTTCATGTAGAAGTAAAGGAAGTACTGTGATCGCGAAAAATTTCGGTTTTCAGATTTCAACGGAAATATCCATTTTGACCATCCGCGAATCAATTTTGACTAATTTTGGCGTGACGTCTGTATGTATCTCGCATAAAGCAAAAACGATTAGCCGTAGGAAGTTGAAATTTTGGATTTAGGACTGTTATAACATTCAGTTGTGCACCTCCCCTTTTGTTTTCAATCAACTGAACGAAAAGTTCAAATGTCTGAACCAAAACCTTAACAAGGGAAGGCACATCGGTTCGAATCAGACTTCATCTCCTTTTCTTCTTTTAATTTATTACTTTTTTTTAGCTTTTTTTTTTTAAATTAATTTTTTTTTAACTTAAATATATTGATTTATTAATAACACAAAAAAGTTTTTTTAATTTTTCTTTAAGTGTGGTACCATTTCTTCAATTGCTTTTTTGCGTACATTACAGATCAGTAAATACAATTTTTCTATCGCCCATAGTTTTAAATAAATTACGCTTCAAAAAATTAAGGGAAAATATAGTTAAAATCTATAGAATTTATCATTTTGCATGGCCATACCTATATTAGAATTATTTAGCTGATGCTTTTCTTTTATAAATAGCCGCAGGCACATCCCAAATCAATGTCCAACAGTAATCGGCTAGCATGTTAGTATCCTAATTCCTTTTTATAGTGGCTTTCTATCACTGAAATGTCATGATGAAACGTTCGCCGTGTTCGTCACTAAGGTCTCTGAGGTTGTCCGGGAAAAAAATCCAGATGCGAGTTAAGGAAATGTATTTACAAAGACATTATATCCCATAGCTCTGTATGAAGTAAGACGTTGATTAACAATATGGTGGTAATTGTCGGATTTTTGTGTTTGTCGAGAAAACTTTTGCAAACGTCTTTAATTGAAGCCGAAGCTGCACTTTCTACATTATTTAACATCGAGTTAAACACATCATATTTGACCAATTCTCTTATTTGAGGACCAATAAATATTCCTTCATTAATTTTTCCTTCACTTACTTTCGGAAATTTCTGCCTGATGTACAAATGTCCGGGACTATCCTTCTTCATTGCTTTTATAAAATTTTTCATTATCCTAGCTTGATATAGAGAGAGGGTAAAAATATTTTTTTGGGTTCAACTACGGGCTCATGAATAATATTTTTCCCATTTTGGAGTTGTCTCGTTTCTTCAACTCTTTAGTAACATAATGTTTATCCCTAGCTCAGCTGTCCCATTCGCAAAGAAAACACTTGTAGACATGCAGTTAGGCTATCTAACTGCATATTTAACAAAACAGCTATAACTTTCAAATCACCACATATGTTCCAGTTATGTTTGTAATTTATTTTTCAAGAACGTCTTACATCATATCGTATGTCATCTTCAAATTAATACCATAAGCGATCGGTATCGAAGATTATTTTTTACCGTTTTGTAGTAGAACTACTTTTAAACTATACTTGGACGAATCTATGAAAAAGCGCCAGTCCTTAGGTTTATGAACTTGTCCTAAATGCAACATACAATATTTGTGCAACAAACAAATTATTTTCATCAATGAAGTACTGAGAAAGTTTGTTTCTTGGTTTCGAAAGCCCGAAATTGTATTTTTTTTAAGTAAACTCCAACCGTGCAGTCTTGATCCTAACAGTTCACTTTGATTTTTTGATAAATTTAAATCCCTAACCAAGTCATTTAATTCACCTTGTGATATAAAATGTGGCTTAAAGATAATTCAAAATCAAAATCACTGTGGTCTTCTTCAGTACTATCCGATTCTTCATCGCTGCTTTCGAAACATACAGTCACAAGATGCTCAGGAACTGGAATAATTTCATTGTGAGGTACAGGCCTGATTGCAGATTGCAATGAAGGATTGTTTAGATTTTTTAGAAAGTCTAGACACACTTTTTAAACAAAAGTATCAATCGGTTACATGATCCTTTGGTTCACGCCAAACCATAGGTATACCAAATGGCATACCTTTCAGCCATCCTCTTAAATATACAGAAAACTTAGCGCATATTATATGAGGAGACCACGTCTTATCTTGATCACCAATTTTACACTGAAATTACAACTATATGCTTTTTTAATTAAAGATGTAATGTTTTTTTCTGTTTGATTTAATTTGTTGTCTAATTTAATTTTGGGTAAACTCACCACATACACAACAAAAGGCATCCACATCATTTACAAATTTTTCGAGGCAGTATGACAATGCACTGTTAACAAACTTAAAACAGCAATGAGACTGAACAAAATTAATTCATTCCTAAATCCACTGCTTAATACAAACAACACAGCTGTAATTTTAGCTACATATTTTGACCTACACAAACATGATTAATCTTGTCTATGAAGGCTCACTCTTTAGTATTGGATATAATGTCATAATATGTGACTCTGATATGACTTAATTATTTGTCTAGTATTGTTTATTTACAGCTTACAAATTAATTTAACAAAGTTAGACAACAAAAAATGAGCTAACAAAATACAATATAGGTTCTTAGAATGCTAAATATACGTTGAAAAATGAAAAAAATCGTTTAATTGATATTTAAACATTTTTCAAAATTGGTGGGTGATAGACAGATTCTGAGTTCATCATACTCGTTTTCAGCATCAAACAACAGACTAAAATCAAGTATGGCATGTTAGGAAAGAAAAATTACGTTTATCAGTGTAATTGTTAACCTGTGAATGTAAAAAAGTTTTACTATAAATAATAATTCAATAGCAATAAAACAAAAAAATTTGAAAAAAAAATCTGAAGTTATTAGTGAAATAAAATTTTATGGACCTTTAAAAATGTGTATATTTAATTTAATAGGCATTATTACATACGTGTATATGTAATAAATTAGATGAAACATCTGATTATTTAATATTAACTGTAAATTATAATTTAGAATTGCATTTTTTTTTTTTTTTTTTTTTTGATTTAATTTCTGCTTAATTTATTTAATAATTCTGGAATTTCTATTTAGTTTTATCTACATTAAAGTTAACTACGCAGTGACTGAAAATTAGACCCTCCCAAGAATAACACTAAGGCATACATGCCCGATATTTAATAAATTACAAAAAAATTCTTATCTTTTAGTTCATTACTCCTCTGATATTGTCGGACAATACTCCCCAAGTCGGAGTTGACATGATTTCGTTTATTTGTTTTTTGCTGCTAATCATTTAATCGCTCTTTGGTTTCATATAATTCTGATCTTAATTTGTGTACACGTTGTTTAGTTTTCAAAGTTTCTCTCAATATTCATCATCCTCTCTTTATCTCTATTGTCTTTTCTTGGTCTTAACGTTTTCTTCCTCTTTATATTTATCATCTTATCTTAATTATTTTATTCATTTTTTTGGTTTTAACATTTTCTTCCCCTTTATATTTATCATCTCTTAATGTGTTCATTCTCCTGTATATTTATTTATTATTTTTTTTGTAACATTTTCTTATTTTTTCTTCTTTCTTTAGTTTTAACATTTTCTTCCTGTTTACATTTATCATCTCTTTTCTATTCTCTCCTTGTAAAAACAAGCTTGTTTTTAAAATTTTCTTCCTCTTAATATTCATCTTCATATCCGTTTTTTTTTTTAGATACATTTCTTCACGTTGTCTTTCTTTTTCCTGTATGATTGTTTCTTTTTCATTTTTGATTATTTACCAAATAATCCAATAATAAAAACTGAATATTTTACACCGTAAGGTCGAAATTAACATTTGTAACAAGTATATTGGAGTTCATTAAACGGAATAGTTTAATTATTATTAACTTTTATTTACATGACACACCAGAAATCTGAAACTTTTATTGATCGGAAACTCACGAAGATACGAATAATACTGATCTAAGTGGAAGGGCTTTTACTCTATCCAATATTTCATGTAAGATTGTTGAACTAATAATTGTGTAAATATTTGATATAAATAAAAACTAATATTCAACAGTTGTGTTACTGTCTACTTTATTAAAGAATTGGAATATCGTATCTCACTTTCAAATGAAATAATTTTAAATGAAGTGCTGCTAAAAATGTGTATATATAATTTAATAGGCATACAAGGAAGTTATGTAGTGTCCACATCAGATTTTTTTTAATTTACATATATAATCAGTAGTGACATTATTAGTTATCTACAGTTAAAAATAAATTCGAAGTGATAACTGGAGATGAGTTATACATTTTTATTTTAAAGCAGTCTTAATATCGAAATGATTATACCAAAACGACTTCATAATTAATGAAGATAAATGTGAAAGCTATTCTTTAAATTTTTCTTCATTAAATATTTTACATAATTGTTTTGACCAGTGTTATAGAGTTCCAGAATTTCATGGTACCAAAAATGGGATTGGGTTTCCCTCTCCTAAATATGTAAACAACGTTGTTTGAATTCAAACAGCGGTGTTTCTCGCTGTTTGAATATTATTTAAAATAACGTAAAATGGAACCAGTCTTGTTATTTAATAGATTTTTTTTTTTCAGTTATAAAGTATAACAGCCCTTACTCATGTTATATATTTGTTAATCAAGCACTTTAATATTTCATTAATTTATATCTTTTAGTAAAAACTACGAGTTATTAATTTCTACAATCTTTACTTTATTAATTTTAATAAAACTTATGCGTGTATAAAAATTCAATTTTTAAGAAATGTTTTTTTTTAACAAATTAATTAATGTTTCTCTTAAACTGCTTACAGAATAAGTTTTTTCTTTTAATTATTCATATTTGGTCAGTTTATTAGTTTTTATGTCTACATATCAACACAATGGTCTTTACCCTCCTTATGTCGACAGTAAATTATCTATACATAATCTTACGTAAAACAATCGATTATCGTTTGTATGTATATATCGATACTGTTTTAAACTTGAATAACTGTTGGTCCAATTTTAATCTTTTCCTTTGTTTATTGTATTTGTTGTAATGATGTATTTTTACCTGTATACTTGTACGTCGATTTTATGAAATAATTATCAAATGATTTCTTTTATTTGTCTGTATTACAATAGGATTGTGATTTAGCATATACAAAGTGCCGTAATTGAAAATTATATGTCTTTTTTTTCAAATTCGTTTCTATGGAGTAAAGAAAAAAATGCAAAAATAAAAATAAAGTACTCTTTCTGACAAGAAGCAATCCATTAATACAGTCTGTCGTAATAATGGAATATTTTTTTTTTAACCTCCGGGACCACCGTTGGGTATTTCTTCAGAGGATAGTGATGAATGACTTATAGCGTGTGTGAAAATGCCATGCCTAACCGGGATTCGAACCCGGGATCTCCGAATGAAAGACCGAAATGCTGTCACGGAGGCGCTTAATTAATGCAATCGGTCTTATCTGTTTTATGGTTTTAGTATGTATAGAGCTCCTAACATACACCAGGTAAACAGTTACCACCAGTCAGCTACTAGAGTGTGTTTTCACTGAAAGTGAAAGTAATGATCCGCAATGTACACTCATTGATTGTACATTGTACACTCACCAATGTTTGATGAACAATGAAGATGTAGCTTTTGAAGCTGAGTATAATTTGCATTTCGTGACAGGCATATCCTATATAATGTATTTTAACTCTGTAAAGAAGGCAACGGGAAACAATTTCATCCGTTACTTTTTCTGGTGAGCCTAGATTGATGATTCATCATATATATTCCATTCGTGATGTATATATTAATCATGTTTATTCATATATTCATCATATATTATAATTGTTATTTTTGAGAATGGGCAATCTTATCAACTTATGGTAACATTTATTTTCTTATTTTTACAGTAAATATTCTATTTTTTTTTTCGATAAATGTATTGAAAATTTAGAAATGTTTTTTCGGGATTAAATTTTTTTTAAATGTTAGCATCTTTGTTTATTAATATTATTTATTATTTCTATATCATCAGTTAACTTGAATAAATATTTATTGAATTTTTATTAATTATGAGGCTTATCTTTTTTTAAGTCTTCCAAGTTTTCTTCTTCTTTTTGACTGTTTATTTTATCAAACTATTATCTATTGAATATTAAAAATAAAATATCTTCTGTTTTACTTTTAGTATTCAATTTTATACTAAAAATAAATAAATAATAATAATACAAAAAATTACTATTTGGCAGCGATTCGCTTAATAACATTACTTACTATACCGGAAATAGAATTAAGTATTTGTTTGGAATGCCAAATTACTTGTATTATTTGTTTATAATACATTTCATGTTTGTGTTTTAGGTAAATTAAAATAATTTATATTTTATTATTGTATTTCTTGATCATTTTGGCAGACATGGATAGAATATAACATGTATTTTTTTCTTAAGTGTGTATGTTAAGATTTCTTTTTAATGGTATTAATATTCCATTATATAAATCGTGCAGTACATTAAATAAGATTGTTCTTTTAATGCCAATAAAATGTTTTGACTAGTAAGTTTCGAAACTTTGATAATGGAGATCATCATTCTTATTTTGAGTTCATAATAATCGTATTGATTTCAATTCCTTTTCCTAAATTCTTGGCAAACCTTTCCGATAACACATATAATATTAATTGGGCACAACCTTTTTATGTTGTATATAATGTTAATGTAGTAACACTTTGGGAAAAGCTTTCAGTTAAAAGAAGAAAATAAAACTTTCTAAATATACTGTACATCTTCCTAAAAAATATTAAATTTAACGTGAAAAATCAACAATATCTTTTTTTTATTCTCATCAAGATTCTATTGCAATAATATTTGCTCTGCTATACTCTGTTATGTACTTTCTTCACTGTTTTCTGTTATTGGTAAGTATTTTTATTTTTCAGTATGGACTCTTCTTTAGAAGAGCGACCATTGAGCAACATCGAAGAGAATGTATATGAGGCGAAAAGAAGTAATCGTAGCATGTTAGCATGCCATGCTGACTATTTTTTATCTACCTGTTTGCAAAGTTAATTAACCTATACTTGTACCTGAAAGGTTATAAAGGTTAATTACTTTGTTCATTTCTGTGTTCTTTGCTTACATAAAAAAAACTATGAGAAACTATCAGTTACTCCGTGGATTTTTCTGCATATAATTCTTGTAGGTTTCCTTCCATTTGATTATTCCCAAGTTTTTTTTTTTTTTGAAAATTCAGATCTGTTTGCTGCAATTTAATAATCGCGCCCTTTTAACATTATTAATCATTATTATCTTCTTTAATTTAATTTTCTCTTTACTTTAATACTTTTAGTTGATGTTTATTTCTTTAAATTGATTTTATTCCAATTTTTCTTTCTCTTTCTATGGTCAGTTGTAGTGATAATGCTCTAATTTTAATACTAGCTTATTTTTTTACATAATAGTTGCGAAGCTTCACTTTTGTCGTGCAGCTTCGAATTAGTTAATCTCACTCAGTTAATAAATTCACAAAGAATAATAATTTTATAGTTCATTAATATTGGTTCTTATCATATTTAAATTATAAATATTTTATACTTATTTCATTTTATTTTTCCGAGGAAAATGACTATTTTATATTTAGCTGATTACAGTTTGGTTCAGTTTTTTGTTTGTGTTCTTTTTTTACATAAAAATTTCTATTAACTTTTTCGTCATACTTGAACTTCATATTTTATTTATATATCTAAATATACCAGATGATCATTTGAAAAGTTACCACATTTTTTAATCAACAGCTATCATTATCATCGTGTTTTTGTTTGCAGGTATGTATACCACTCTTGGGGGAACCTTTCTAAAATTATTTTTAAAGGGTTGGAACCCACCCTTTCCGTTACACATACCCCAACTCAAGAATCTAAAATGGCAATGGTAACATTTAATTAAATTAATTTACAATCCGAAAAAAATAATGAATATTGATGAAAAGTAAATGAAAATCCCTCCACCCTTCGCTCAGTAGGTGCAAAAAATCATTTGGGGTAGTACTTTTTTAAAAATTTCAATCCCTCGAAAATGATTATAAAATTACGTGATATTTCTTCTTAAACCGTTTGAAATAATCTTTGGGTTAAAACTGTGAAAATTATTTTTTAAATTACTAACACAAAATTTCGTCCTTATATGATTTCTTAATTTTCAAGAACTGAAAACATTTTTTTTAAATGAGACTATATAGCTCATAAAGGGTTCATTGGAAGGCCCTTTGATGACAAGTAATTTGGTATTTGGTTAGTAATGGAATTATTCTGTTTTATATACCATTTTCTGCATTACTGACAGTTATTAGTTACTAATATTCTGATACTAAGCCGTTTCCAAGACAGTTATCTGTATCAGTTTTGTATAAAAATTTTCATATAAATTTTTTTACCTTCATTTTTTTATCAATTTTTGTTATATTTATTTTAAATTATTACTAAACAAACATTGGGTATAAATTCTTTCCTGGTTATAAAGGTCATAAAATTATCATTTTTTATTTCATTTGATTTTGAATCATAAATTTCATTAAATGATAAAATACTTATTATAATGTTATTAATTGAGATATATATATAATAGTAGTCTTGTCCATGACCATGAAACTGTAGCTACACCTTTAAATCTATAAACTATAAACAAATATGAATGAAAACAATAAAATTCCATTTGAATTGTATATTGCATCGGCATATACAAAGAATTGATTAAAACACCTGTTATCAAATTTATGACCTCCATTATTAACATGATATTTATTTTCTCGTTATTAACTATTAATATTTATAATTATAGTATATATATATATATATATATTTAACTGGATGTTTCTTGTTATGGAACTCGCTATATAACTGTATTTTTTATTTTTTTATTTGTTGATTAGTGGCATTTCTCCCATTAGTTTAATAAATATCATCTCGTTCTTTTGATTATAAAAAAAAATCTGATATGGATACCACATTACTTCCTTGTACGCGTATTAAATTACATATACACATTTTTTTGCTGCACTTCATTTAAACTTATTTCATTTGAAAGTGAGATATGATCCTCCAGTTCTTTTTATTGTAGACATTTATAAACAATTGCTAAAATATTAGTTTTTATTAACATCAAATATTTATACAGTTATTGATTCCGAAATATTACCTAAAATATTAGGTTACAATAAAAGTCCCTTTATTACTCTTTAACCTTTTGGCTACGGCTGGTAAGCATGTCTTACCAGTAAGCAGGTGTTCAGAAGAATCGTAATATCTGGAGACACAAGTATGCTAGCGAGCTGATTTTTATACTGAATGAAAGAGAAAATTCTATACTTCATAACACATTCAAAA
>JAAAKQ030236697.1:0-11174 GCA_010016005.3 Zanna intricata | reverse complement strand
AGACGCCCTTAGCATCCCAAAAAACCGTAGCCATCAATTTTCTCGCTGGAAAAGTTTAACGCGTTTTCTTTGGCTTGGTTGGAGAATCGGTATGACCCCATTGCATTGACTGCTGTTTTGTCTCGCCGTTCACATAGGCTACCCAAGTCTCATCACCAGTAACAATCCTGTTCAAAAATCCTTCTCCTTCAGGGTTATACTGGGAAAGAAAGTCTATGGCAGAACTCATTCTTTTGAGTTTGTGCTCATCAGTAAGCAGTTTTGATATCGAACGAGCACAGTACTTGTGGTAGCCTAGTTTCTCTGTCACTATCTCGTGTAAAGAACTGCGTGAAATTTCAGGGAAATGATTGAAAAGTTCCGAGATAGTGAACCGGCGGTTCTCATACACTTTTTCATCCACTCTGTTCACGAAGTCATCACTGACAAGAAATTATCTACCGCTCCTGTCCTCATCGTGAACATTTGTTCTTCTATTTTTAAAAAATCGTACCCATTGACAAACTACACCTTCACTAATAATGTTTGGGCCATAAACTGCACACAATTCACGGTGTATTTCAGCTGCTGATTGATTTTTTGCCCAAAGAAATCTTATTACACTACGCACTTCACATTTGGTGGGATTTTCTATTGCCGCACTCATGTTTTTAGTTTGTAACTTGAGAATGTGTGATCAAACAATACGCTGCTTTGCACAGTTAGAAGCGTACTGAGTCACTGCGCACACTGATGTCAGAATGGCAGCGCTACCCCAACTACTTCTCCCGCTACACGTAAACAGCGGTTACTTTGTGGACGACCCTTGTAGTATTATTACTACCATTTCTGTTATAATTATTAATAAGGAACATTTGCTCCCTAGTCAACAGTTTCTCTTTTAAAATAATATGTGTAAAATTAAATCGATAACAATTACAACAAAAAAAAAACAATAACAAAAGTAAAAAAAAAAAGTATTCAGTAGTGCCAGTGAAGAGACAAACTGAGCAAAAATTAATATTGTTGTGGTAGGAGTGGCATGTGAAGATAAACTCTCGCTTTCTTAAGCAGCTGTAAACTGCCTTCTGTCATATATAGTCTTATTCTAACTTTCTTCAACATACACCTGTAACAGTTTCTGTAATTACAATGCTTGTTTTGACATATAACTTATTTTGGATAAAAAAAATTGCACAGCTAAGAAATTTTACAGTAAATTGATTTATTATGTTTGTTATAACTTTAGACATGCTTGACATATTTTGATGAAGAAGATGAGATGGATGATATGATTGTAAAAAAAGGCAAGCCCTTGCCAGGAATTGAAAAACTGAGACCAACTATTCTGGAAGCCAGCTTACTAAAGCTAGCTATTTTTAAGTCAGCCGGAATAATAGAAAAGTGTTCTAAAACTGAAGTTTTAGTTGCACTTTTCAAGTAGTTTAATAATACAATTTAATTAGTTTAATAAAACAAAGTTTAGGTTTATATTCTTGTGAATGCAAGTTTATATTTTTAATTTAATTTTAAATTAAATTTTCTTTTAACTGTCATTAAAAGTAAACTAGTTATAGAAGAATAGACTAAAAACTTGTTTTGTATTACTGAACTGTAAATTTCAAAATAGAATTGAAACATAAAGTAGTTAAAACAGCCTGTTTTTACAATTTAAAATCCTATAATGTTTTATTGAGAACTAGTGTTACTGTACAGAATAAATACTACAATACAAACCATTCCTGATAACAAAAAAATTTACTTTTATTGTTGAAACATAACATTAAATGGTTTTATTATTATACTTGCTAACTTTCATCCCATGAACAAAGTTAATGTTATTAGAAAAAATAGTTACTTAATGGCCAGGAATATATCATTGCTTAAGAAAAATTATTGAAATCTTATCTTTCCCGATTGAAAAAAATATATTGCTTAATATAGGAGTGTGAAAGGACCAGTAAATACTGCTGCAAAAGCGAGATTGGCATTCCAAAGATTGCTGTGTGCTTTATGTAGAATCTGTATAGGCTTTAAAGAATAAAGATGTGTTTTTTATTAAATTATTAATAACATTGACCACCAAATCAGAATGATAAAGTAAGTTTTTATTGTTTTTTCCCTTACTAATACAGTAGTGCTTTCAAGGATACCAAATTATCACCTCTCTTTTTCTGTTTAGCCTTCAGAACTGTAAGATATTACTTCAGAGGATGAATGAGAATAAGTATGAATGTGAATGAAGTATAGTCTTGTACAATCTCAGGTCGACCACACTTGAGAAGTGTGGTTAATTGAAACCCAACCAACAAAGAACACCGGTATCCACGATCTAGTATTCAAATCTGTATAAAAGTAACTACCTTTACTAGGATTTGAATCTTAGTACTCTCAACTTCAAAATTAGCTGATTTGTGATGATGCATTAACTAACTACTAGACCAGCCTGATGGGCTACCAAATTATGTCTGATTTGGCCTAATTTGGTAGCCTGGTGGGCTACCAAATTATTTATTTTAAGTTTAAACTTAAAATAAATGTAAGAATATGGCACTGTAATAAATTACGAGTATAATATTAACTGTACAGTAATATTTTACTTATGTATATATTACTCACAGTAAAATACTCTGTGAGATAGAATTGTTCCCAATCATAACAGTGAAGACTGTATTAAAATAGTCATTAGTGTAGCTGGTAATCAGTGATCTCAGCTGAACCAAATAAAATTCAAATTCTAACTAGTGGTTCATTAATTTATTTTTAAATGTAAATAAAAAAAATTCTAAATATGTTATTTTTTTTATTGTTAGACTTTTCCAATGTATCTAAATTATTTTTATAGCTTGTGATTTTTTTTTGCCATTCATATGTAATTATAATGGTTATATTTAATTTTTATATGTTCTACATGAATTTTTAATTAACATTTCATTTTTGAATTTATTGATTATAAAATTTTGTGGTTTATATACTTTAAACTAAGCATAAACAAATATATAAACTTATATTTCTATTGAAAACTTCTAACCAGTTTTCTATGAGTTTTTAAGTACGTTTGTAACTAACTTTACTATATTCTTTCTTTTTTTAACTTTATAGCTTGTAATGTTGCTATTAAGATTGATTTACTTTTATTTATTTATTATAAATATTATCTATAAATAAAAGACTCATTGTATCCGCTTTCACTAGAAATCTGTTTCATCTTCATTAATTGTTAATCCAATATTTATTTATTATCATAGGTATAGATCTGTTAGTCATGTCAGAATACATATTTACTTTGTACAGTAAGGATGACTAGAAGTACAATGAATTTCTGTATTGTTCATGAATGAGTTTCTTAAGAAAATATATTATATTGTGTCGATTTGTCTCATTTGTAGTAGTCACTATTTTAATAAAAGTTTTAATATTTTAAAGATCGGTAAAGTTCTTGTTAAACATTAGAATTGCTTATTAAAAGAACATTGTCAACATCTATAAGTTAGTTAACAGGCAAATGCATTTCCTTATATGAGGTGTGGCTAAGAAATAACAGGATTTTTGCTGTAACATTTATTTTCCCTTAACAACTTTCACATTATCCTTTTCAATATACTCCCCTCCGTGATCCCTTCACTACTCCATTCGAAGTTTCCACTGTTCAAAACAGTGTTTCAGGTCATTTCTGAAATCATATTCATGGTCTCCATCGCTCTTTCTTTCACAGCTTCAACTGTCTCAAACCTAGTTCCTTTCAATGTTTCCTTCACTTTTGGGAACATAAAAAAAGTCAGATGGGGCTAGGTCTGATGAGTAGAGTGGATGCTCCAGCACAGGGATCCCATGCTTAGCCAAAAACAACTTAACAGTCAGTGGAGTGTGAGCCGGAGTATTGTCCTTATGGTTGAAGAATCCATGATTTGTTCTTCCACAACTCAGATCGCTTTCCTCTTACTGGCTCATGGAGAGTAGTTCGAACCTCAAGATAATATTCCTTATTCACTGTTTGACCTTCAGGATGGATGAGATTGCCTATTTCAATGTTTTATCCGTTTTCGAAGCGGAAGGACGTCCTGGACACTGATCATCTTTGATCTCTTCTTGTCCTTCTTTTAACCGTTTATGCCATTCAAAAACCCTGTCAATGACATACACTCATCACCGTACACTTGTTGTAAGAGAGTATTGGTCTCTGTTGTGGACTTTCTGAGTTTCACTAAAAATTTCTTGTTAACACATCGCTCTATTAAAACAGCTACCATTTTTCTGACGAGCGGCAGATACACGATCCAACACAATCAGAGGCCACAGCCTCTGCTTGTGTTGGATCAACTGAGCAGGTTGCAGTTGTCACACTGACTGAAATGGAATGTAAAGGAGGATGTCAGGTGACTCGACAATGTGGCGGTTGACCTTGAGGCTCGTGCTGCTTGTCTCACAAAAAATCAGTCCTCTTATTTTTAGCCACACCTTTTATATGCATTTATGCTTAGCTAAAAGAATACTCTCATTCTGAATCTGCTTTAAATTTTATTTCCTGTGCTGTTATTAACAATATCTATATACTCGTATATTACCACTAATACTTTTGATTTCATCTCTAATACAGGATGTAATAAGATATATTAAAATTGTTGTTTTTAAAATAACTTAAAAAACTCTAATGATAAAGATTTATTAATTTTTTTTATAAAATCAAAAATCATTAAAAAAAATTTAGTAGAAATGAATTCTTTTTTATAAAGAAATAATCATTGTGAATGCTATTTCTTAACAATAAAACTCTTTTTTACTTGTTGCCTACCTACATTGTTGATGAGAATTGAAATACCTATGATCACACAGCCATTTATAACACCAGGAATGTATCCATCCTGTCTGCACACGTGAAGTCTTAGGAAAAATAATACGTGAACGAAGTAAAAATTTCCATTCACAATTTTATTTTATTTCAGATCCAAGCAACTCAGAACGATTCTGCTTAGGCCTGCTCTCAAATGTTAATAGAAATACAGTAGTTGAACAGATAAGACGCCACATTGGAAAAGGTGTAAGGCTTTATTATATTGGAGGAGAAGTGTTTGCAGAATGCCTCAGTGATTCGTCCATATTTGTTCAGTCACCTAATTGTAATCAGCGGTACGGTTGGCACCCAGCTACAGTTTGCAAAATACCTCCAGGTAAACTTTTTTTATTTTTTTTGGTCTTTCTGTTTAATTTTCATGTAATATGATTATATTTTCTAAATATTTGTTAAACTTAATTTGAACACTACTTTTTCATATATATTTTTTTTAGATGTCATATTTTAAAAACCAGGAGCTACAGCTCCTGTTTTTTTTTTTTTTTAAATATATATTTAACTTTATTATTTATTCTTTTTGGGGCATTAGAGCAGAACTGTTGTGATGTCTGCTTATGTAAACCCATGTCCACTTACTTTTTTGTGTTTCAAGAATTATTAGGAAAGATTATATGTTCATGATTTTTGTAGTTAACTATACTACAGTATAATATGTTGTATACTCATTAGTGACAGCACTGTGATAAATTATAGTTACAGTGAGTCAGTGAAATACAGGAAAGGGACCTAAAATTATGACATGTTTCTGTTGCATAAGGATGTCATTAGTAAAATGCCATATAATATTGTGATTTGTGTTGCCAAGTTATCTAACTTGATTGTGTATGTGCCACACTTTCTCTCTTGATAAGTTTTGTTGCTCTAATGAATAACAGTAAAATACTGATTTTTGCTCTTTCTAGTTCTTTATAATTTTATTTTTATCATTATATCTTAATGAGAAGACAAAAATAAAAATTTCCATATATTAAAAATAAATTTGAATGGATACTTTATTAATCAAATCGTACTATTACTATTACCGTTTGATAATTGTTAGTACAGCATAATCCTTGAATTAAAATTAATTGATTTTTGTTAACTGTAAATATAGTACCTAATAGAAATGAATTGAAAGTCAGTAATAAAATCTCAATCTGTTAAGTATTCTAAAAAAAAATTTTGTTTAACAAATTTAGCCTCCTAATCTCAGTTCTCCACAAAATTTAAAAAATTGGCTACTAGTTTTTTTTTTTTTTTTTTAAATTTTGGTAATTATCTTTTTTTAATCATGATATTTAAAGATTTTGATAATTTTTTTTTTTTTTTTTTTTTAAGTAGTGTTTCCTTCATAGAATGTTTCTAGTGTTACGTGTGAATTAGTTGAACCACTATGCTTATAATTTACATCATTTTGTATTAAAAGCAATTGAATTTGTCATTGGTTGTAGCTGTATTAGCTGTATCTTGTGATTGATCATGTGTTTAATTTCATGTCTGTCTTGATTTCATATCATATGATCATTGTTACAGGTTGTAACTTGAAAATATTCAACAACCAGGAATTTGCTGCACTTTTATCACAATCTGTGTCACAAGGATTTGAAGCAGTATATCAGTTGACTCGTATGTGCACTATCCGAATGTCATTTGTAAAAGGTTGGGGTGCTGAATACAGGTAGTATTACATCTCTGCTGGTTATAATTATTTTACTGCCTGTTCTGAATTCACTGCAGTATTTCTTTAGCTTGCATTGTACTTTTCTCACCAATTACTATAAATTGTTTTATTTATTAATTTTTATTCTTCATTGTTGTTTATTATTATTGACTGCAGACCATTCTTCATGAATATGATAAAAATGTTCTCTTATGCATTAGGTAACATACAGAAGACATATAGTCTGCTGCCTACACTTGACATGTAAAAGCAGCTGTTGAAATTCATTGATTGCCAGCCAAGTTTTACAGTCTTAAACATCACAATTCTAAATATGATAACTTTCAAATTATATGCTTTCTGTTAAGGGTACTTAGTGCTATCTGTGGGAGTAATTCAGATCAGGTAGTTTATAACAATTACCATTATAGCACTTAAAATACAGTATTCCCTTGCTGTTCGATTGGGGGGGGGGGGTAGCAAATGCTGAAACTATGAATATGGAACTCTTACCTTTATGGAATAATTGGTTGTCTGCTTAAATCATGAACAACTGGATTTTTATGTAAAGAAAAAAATCTGTAATATGTGATAAAATTAATATTTTACTTAAATTAATTTTTTCATACAACTTTACTGTGAAACATTGAAATTATTTCAGTAACACTTACTTTAACAAGATTTTTATTTTAAAACAAAAAAAAAAATGTTTAAATAAATAAAAAATTGAACTGTCACATTTTTTGCTAAAAACATTTATTATTTATTTTATTTACATGTTTTAAATATAAAACATATCAGAATTGATAAACTGTTGATGATGAAGCTTAAAAGACTTTGAAAAGCATTTTGTAACTGCTTTTCTAATGAGTGGAATATTTTGAAATTCAAACTCATTAGCAATGACCCGTTTTAGGATAACTTAACAAGAAATTCTTTCTTCATTTGTTATCTCCTATAGCAGTATACTGTCCTAGGTTACTATATTGAATACATTAATTAAAGTATATGATCAGTTAAATAAATCCACAGTGAAGTTTCTCAATGAAGACTATTCTAGAAAAGACCATCACAAAATGTAAAAAAAAACATGACATATTGTGACATTTCAAAGCAAGGAATGTCCAAATTTTAGTCAAATAGGAAATTTATATAATTTAAAATGTGAATTAAATTTATTCTTAGGCATAATAAATGAATTAAGATGAAAAATAAAAAAAATATTTTTATGGAGATTACAGCGTAATTATCACAAAATCAGATAAAGGATTTCAAGAGGAAGATACTATGAATAAGAAAACAGGTCAACAGGCATACTATTACAAGAATGACTGGGAAAAAATTAATTTAGTCACAATAAACGCAAAGCCTGAGCCATTGTGGTAGATTTTTGCAGAACTCCTTAGCAGAACATAAAAAGATCATCTTGTATGACGCTATAGATGAATGTGTAAAGTTTGTAAAAAATCAGCATCTAATTAGAATCTGAAAGTAACATGGTTCAGTAGTTCCCTTAAAAGAAGAGGGTGTAATCAGAAAGCACGGGTTAAGTAAAAGAAAGAAGAATTACAATTCTGATCCGTTGAAACATGTCAATAAAAATTATTTTTTAAATGATTTTTAGAAATTGTTATAAAACAAGACATTAAATACAAGAAAACTAAAAGAAATATATATGTAAAGCTTAAGTTTAAACCAGACTATGAGAACAGATCAGAAAATCCTTGAAAAGCAGATTCTGTGTATTATAAAATAATTATCTTAGAATTAGATACTATAAGCAGGGTTATACTGTACATAGAAAGGGAATATAATAATTAATAGAAATTATATACATTAAGAGATATTAGATTTGACAGACTACATAGAAATCATCAGAATGTATATCGACTTTGAAAGGATAAAGTAAAAGGAATCGCTAAAGGAATATACATAAAAGCATAAAAAACTAGAAATATTAATATAAGAGGTACAAACTGATGCTGCTGCTGTTTAGCAGAAAATAACTGAGTGGAAAAAAGGAAGAAAGAGCTAACAGATGACAGAAATGCACAGAGCGACAAATTAATAGGCAATGGGCTAAAGAAAGAAAAATTAGTTAGCAATAACTGAAGATGAGACTTAACTCCAAGGTCAGTTTTTGTAGAATTAAAAAGAAAAAAATCAATAGTAATAAGGTAGTAAGATTAGATGTAGTGTCTTATTAGTTAGGTGTTTACTCAAGGTAAGACTGAAAATTCATATGAATTGGATACCTACTGTGTTCACAAGACCTTCAGGTTTAAAATAAAATTATGCTGATTATTATTATTATACTATTGAAAGTTGGAACAGTTAATACATACAATAACTTTTGTTATTATTCCAACTTTTATCCTGCCAAAATACTGGATAATTTACAAAATATGAAGTGAAAAGTGTACCAGATTAAGACCAGCTTGCTTTCAAACCATGAGAACAAAGAAGGCAGTTTACTGCTTAGATAATGTTAAAACACGTTAAAAGTTTATCTAGCTGACATTTGTAGGTAATTAATTGATGTAATGGTAAATTGTAATTATTATCTTAATACTATACTAGGAAATATTCTATCTAAATTCTAATTTAGGTTAAGAATCATCTTTAGGTATGTACTCCAATAATATAGCTATAGCAATAATAATCAGCTCCAATAATATAGCTTTTGGAATATGATAAAATAGCCATATACTGTGTAATTTGCTAGCATAAGAGTAAAAATAACGACATGAAAACATCTGCATTTTTTTGGCACGAATAATGATGAACTTTAGCAATAGTTACAAGTTAAATGAATATTTTAATTTAATGAAAGTGCTTTCCTATGAGGAAGTGCAGTACGTATGTAATAAAAAAATAGAGGAAAATTTCTCCTAAAACTTTGAAAACATTCTTGTAAAATCATAAAAATGTTAATTTGTTCAAAAATTATCAGGTATTAACCATTCGGTTACATGAAGGTATGAATTGCAGGACAGATGTGTTTCTGTTATAAGCAAAGCATTATACTTGATTGCAGTGTATTCGGAGACATTTACTGTGAATTATTTTGAAACTGTAATTGATAATGTAAAAACAATGTTTAAAGCTGCTATGGTTTTGTGTCATTGGTTAGGATTGTGAAGGTGTGAACACACATATGCCTTATATATGTGTTAACCTGCGGCATTAGTACACTGTTACCAGGAGTACTGTCCATGCTCTGGATTATAAGTTGTGTTTTATGTTTTTATGTACCTTAGCTGGGACAAACTATTTTTAGCTGTATTTTAATATGTTGTATTACTGTATGAAAACAAAAATTCACGTCTTTTACTTCTTTCATGAATAAATTTATAAAAGCTAATTTTGTTCAAAATTACTATAAATATAGACAAACTTTCTGAAAAGTCATATTTTTGAATTCTTACTGTTATAGAAGGCAAACTGTTACGTCTACTCCTTGTTGGATAGAATTGCATTTAAATGGACCATTACAATGGCTGGACAGAGTTCTTACTCAGATGGGCTCTCCAAGGCTACCTTGCAGTTCTATGTCGTAGACATTTTGCATTTGGAGGTACATATGTACTTATTTATTAGGATAGATTAGGAGACGTGGTTTTATCTGATAAGCGCCTCTACCCACGGTTTTACTTTGTTGTTTAATAAGTCAGTGAAACTGTTGTTATTCTTGTTTGTTTATGATGAATAAATATATCTTTCTTTTAAAAATTAAATTTGAATTTAAACATAGTTAATGAGCAATATTTTAGGTAGTGTAGGAATATTTCACTTTCTGATTATACAATGACAGTGACTTAATCTGGGCTACATCTGAAGTAGCACATTGTTCCAGATTTGTGAAATGCTGTACATTTGTACTTGGAGATTCTTTTTAATTCATTTGAGACTTAATAGTTATTGGTTTTTTATTAAATAGATAGGTGTGAGTAATGTCTTTGTTTGGTTTTATTGAAATGGGAATTGAAAAAATATACAGTTCTATTTTAGTCAAATATGTAGTGTTTGCTAAATTATATTGTGAACTTACATATTGTGTTAGATAATCGTGTTGTGTTAGTGCTTGCCTCTTCAATTTGTTATATTATTTGCATAGCTTTATTCATTTTTTAAGTTCCAGTAGGAATTATTTGGTTATTACCAATACACAAAGACTTAATCACTAAGAAATTTTTTGTTTTGTCTTTTTATTTTAGTTATTGTTTTATATTTATACATTTCAATTTAAAGAATGAACTTGCTGCAGAAAATTAACCGGTTATCAACTGGATAAAAACAAGAAATTTCATTAATTCCTGTTTAACAGTACAGTAAACTTTGCGTCAAAAATAAAAATTATTTGACTAAGAGATTGGACTGATAGTCATCAATTTTTATATGATCATATGATGTCTTCTTACTGTTAAGAAATTGATTCTAAAACTGAAGAAAAAGGATTGTTTTCATAAGGCAAGGTAAACCTAAGGAATATTTTTTTATAATCAGTTGTCAGAATAGTCATTTTTTTTAAAGAAGTGCTACATGTAGTATAGGAAATTTTAACCCTTATGCACCGCAGTAGCTATAATTTGCTACTTTGTAGGCTCATTCATTACAGTTGTAGGCGCGTAAATTTATTCGTACAATTATTATATTTATATATGATTATTGGCAACAATTTGCTGTTTCCAAGAAGGTATCACA
>JAAAKQ030236664.1:0-11175 GCA_010016005.3 Zanna intricata | reverse complement strand
TCTGCGCTTTGCAGCGGAGAGCGGTGTGGCCAAAGCATTGACATTTAAAGCAACGGGGTACTTGTATATGGTCGACTCTACTATATTACTATAAGATAATCAAGTGCGAATAGATCCTATGTTTAGAGGATTTAGGTCCTCCAACGTTACCTAGGAGTCTACTAATATCTCGTACCCTGTTCTGCTCGTTTGGCCACCTGCATATGTGTCGTGAAGGAGCACCCCTTCTGTCAAACCAAAATGCAAGATACTTCAATTCAATGTTTGGGATTATGTGTTCATTTACCTCAAAACGAACTGGGGTTAAACGTCTCCTTCCGGCCATAACCACCGCCTTTGTTTTTGAAGAGCCAAGCTTAGACCATGGGTTGACATTCAGTTGCTCACCAGCACAATAGAATAATTCGCTACCAAAACAACCTCCGGTTCACGTTTTGCTATTACGAGTGTAAATCATATGCATATGCGACAGCGGTAACTCCAGGGAAAGGCAAATAAAACATGCTGTCTTATACGACATTCCATAGGGTGGGACCTAATACAGAACCTTGCCGTACCCCGCACTGTACATTAGAAGCAGGTTTTTATTTTACTGATGTATTACAATTTTGCCTGTCTTGATTGTTAAAGACGGTGAAAGCAGGTTTTTATTTTAATGATGAATTACAAACTTGCCTGTCTTGATTGTTACGTAGAGGTTTTTGAGTGGGGAGAGAATGAAAAGCCGTTGGATGAGCATAAAAGATTATCTCCAAACTGTACATTAGTGAAAGGTGTGGCCTTTCCAACGATAAAACTATGTAATAACTTTGGAGCCTTTCTTTTCGTCGAAATCGGATACGAAATAGCGGGACAAGAAGTTGATGGGTGAGAAACATGAGCACGCCTTCCGACAGTGAAAACCGTCCTTTCTATGAGGTACTCGAAAAAAGATGAAATTTTTTCGCATATTGGTCATCGTCCGGAGTCGATGATATACAATTAGTGATCGGAGGATACATCAATGGTAAAAACGGTTCGTTTAACGAATTAGTTCCGATGAGGATGCTCTTAGGTTTTTTCGAAGATTATAACAGAATATTCCTGAGTGTAAAACAAGAATTAATTCTGCATCGGGCTTCCACCGATAATAATAGGCTGGTAGTTCCAACCTGAAAGACGTTAACTTTCAAGATCACGAAAATCATTTGGAAAATACCATACGTGAACTTTTCCGATGAAAGAAAGCTATCAATCTTCAGACTGGTTGATAATGATGAAGCGATTACTATGGCGTTCAGGAGACAGAGTATTTACGAATATCCTTTTATTCCTACCAGTAGAGACCATTTGGACGGTGAAAACGATCCAAGCGGAAAATCCTCGTTACGTAATAATTGGATTTTAAATTTCAAGAAAAGGAGATGCTACGAAGAGTGTTTCCAATTTCGATTCAGTTAGCGTTCAAAACATCTGCTTATATCTCAATTCGGTATACCATCCGTACGAAAACATTCAAGGAGATAATCTTTGGCTGAACGAAATGTTTAAAAGTTCCTACCGTTCTTATTACAATAGGAAGTCTGAAGGAACGTTGATCGTTCCACTCAAATATTCTTCTGTTCCGCTGATCTTTATAGACTGTTCGAAACATAGCGAAACTTTGAAAACCGACGCGGTCGATATAAAAATCGAGATCCAAACCAACGCACATATCCTCGCCGGCAATATTGCATACTGCCTGATGATAAACGATTGTGTAATGCAATGTCTTTAACAGTAACTATAAGAAGTGAAGAATCATTATAACTCATCAACTGCTTGTTTCAACATGTCTTTCTTCGTAGCTGATTTTAATTTTTTTCGCATATCCGATACTGATGCGTACATCAAAGAACTGGTCATCATTTCTCTGGATGATTCGAGTCGACTATTACGATGGATTGACTACAACTAACATAACTGCAATACAAAATCTCCAAAAAGAGAAATTGGTCAGTTGGAGTACAGGATTTGTTCTGTACTGGAAGTCATCGATAATTCTCAAAGGTTTAGAACCTAAATCCGTAATATACGTAAAAGGTGAAGAAAGGAAGAGATTGTTAGAACAAATACTAAAAGATAATCGGTATGCTGTGAAAGACCTCGAAGAGTACGATTGTCCTCCAATCGATACTTTCACCTTAATATAGACAAATCCTTTTGGGGAAAAACCCCACTTCGCTATGAAAAAAGCAATATGGCTTCACATATGGTGTAGAGAGCACGGCAGATTCTATTTCATGCTGGAAGCGGTGGGAAACGCCATGGAAAATACGAAAAAATTCTGCTTAAGTAATCCCGGGCGAGAGGTTCTCCGACTTCTTCTAAGCAGTTAATCATTGAACATTACGAACGACGCGTCCCCACAAAGGTGTATGAAGATACCTGCAACAAGATCCGGAAATAGAGATGTTATATCAGTTTCCTGAAGATGGTGAAGACTAGAGTTGATCCGTAAAAACCCAACACTTATTTTTTCCTTTGTTTACTTCATTTGTGTTAAAATATACTTGTATTAAACTGTGTAACATCATTTCTGATGTATTTTTTATAAGATCATAGATTTGTGTTAAAATATATTTGTACTTAAATTGCATAACACCATTTATGATGTATTTCTGAATGATCCAATAAACCGATTGATAAAAGAAATAAGCCTTTTCATTTCTAGTTTTAATAACTCCCTCCCCTTTAAATGAACCGTACTTAAACGGTGCAGACGAGTCAAAACGTTTATTCTTCGAGTGGAAACTGTAATGATTGTACTCTTATTACATTTTTTGTTGTTGCGACTAAAGCCGTAGCAGTATTCGATTCCAATCGGTTTCTATTAGACTATGGGTACTTGAAAGTAGAAGATAACGCGAGTCTGACCGACCAAAGAGCAGTAGAAGTCGCTGTTTCAAGAATCTTACCAGTTTCATGTTGATGGAAAGCTAAACGATGAAATCGAAGCGTTTATACGCACGCCAAGGTGTGGCGTGCCACACCATTCACTGTATATGGCTGCTAAAATCGCATGGAGAAAGACCTGAGATGGCACTATCAAGGGCAACACTTCAAAAGCTGCCATTGGCCAGAACAGGATTCGCCGAGTGGGCGAAACACACACCTCTACATTTTATTCATGACTACTATGATTATGATATCCTAATTGCGGACAGGTATGGCTCCACAATTTTGCTTAAAACTATATAGATCGATGTCCGAACAGATTCGATGGATCAGGAGGTATCTTGGCTCATGCGTTTTTGCCCAATATGGGCAACACGACTATAGAAATTCACATTGATGAAGCAAAAACATAGAGTTACGATCTCGAAGGAAAAGTAGAGAACGGTAAATCTATTCTGCTGAACACGTTGATGCATGAGATTGGACACGCCTCTGGCATCCACCAATCTTAAAATAGGGATGGACTCATGTATCCCTTTCTAAACGGACCTACGTACCTGAGCATACAAGCCGAAGATGATATACGAGCCGTGCACTCTCTCTACGGTAGCATCGAAACAACCCCAACCTCAACTACCGTAGACCCATTCGGCCAATGAATTCCACACTTTCAGCCGCTCTCCAACGGTCGTTACCGATGTGTACACAATAAAAGAAGAGGGCAACGATAAAATCCAATACCTGCTGGTCAAACGGAAAACTATGTGGTATTAAAGAAACAGTCGTGGATATTATGTATCGCATACGGTAGTAAAAACGATACCAAGAACTACTACAGACCGCTGAAGATTATAGATCGGTAGAAGTTTCCTTCTCCCGGCGCGTTCAAGGGAGTGGATGCGATGTACCAGAGACCAAATAGTGATAACTGAGAATCGAAATTTGTATATGTTTAACCTTCATATGTAACAGCTGATCGGATGCTATCCTAGATGTTTGTACACACTTCAATATCGCTCAGCCTTGTAAGATTAATAATGGGATCGTAAATACGTATACCGGAAAAACATATCTACAATGAAGACTTTGTGGAGGAAATAGATGAATTTTCTTTCACAGTGGTCCGTTTCAACAACGTGTTGCTTTATTTTTTTTTTTCAGGAAATGGAAACTACGAGTACAACGAATTCTTCAAAAAAATAAACAGATTCGGAAAGAAAGAACATAAGCTTTCGGTTACTGTGTTATAGCAACATCCTAAAACAATTCATCTATTTAATCACAGTCTCACGTTTTCCTAAGGAGGGGGAGTTTTCCTAAGTACCAACAGCTGAACGTAATTGAAGATTATGTATTTGGTCAATAAATTTTATTTCTATAAAACTGAATTTTTGTTTTCTTTTTCCTTTATCCTTAAGAAGATGAATAGATGGAAAAACTAACTGAAACATTTCTGCAATTTTCATTATAATATATTCATTTTATATATATTTACAATAAATTCATTGCATTTACAAAAATTACATTTTTATTAAAATATTTTCATTTTACATTACATTCAAATACGAGAACCTGAGTTGTAATGCTTTCACCAGGATTCACCTAAGGGTCACTTTCCGAAGACATACGGAGATTGACGAACATAACCGATTGCTTTTGTAGGTTATGGCAGCAAGGATAAATAAAATAAAAGTTATTTCACATTCTTTTTTATACATAGAATACAAGTTTCTCTAACACATCGGATTTGCATAATGGAGAACGCGTCATCGCAAATCACTTGATTTCGAAGTCAAGAGTTCTAAGGCTCAAATCCTAGTAAAAAACCTTTTACTTTTATACGGATTTGAATACTAGATTGTGGATACCGATGTTCTTTGATGGTTGGGTTTCAATAAACATATATCTCAGGAGCTGTCAACCTGAGACCGTACAAGACATTTGATTCACATTCATGCATATCATCCTCATTCATAAAAATAAGTCACTCTTCATTTTTTTGATAGAAATAATTTTTAGTTTCCAAGTTCATTTTAATTTATATTTTAAATCGTTAACTAATTTATTCGCATTGGTAAGAAAGCTGGGTTGTGATGATTTCAACGACCTTGTATCAACCAAGGCTACTTTCCCCGAAGACGTACGAATATTTTATTTTACTCGCTTATTTAAAATCAGAACAGATTAATATTTTAAAAGCTTTAATTCATATTAAATTAAATTCGTATTAAGTTATTACATCTAATCACACATATTTACTTGAAATATTTAAATTAACACGATCGCAAGTATCATTTACAAAGTAACGGATTATTAGTGTTAACATAATCTTCATTGGCGCTTTTCAATAACATGTCCGAAAAATTCTAAAAAAAAAAGTCTACTGTGCCGGTCAGCATACTGTGCGGATTGGATACCTACCCATCTATTCATTTTAACATTTTTTCTTCTTATTAATACAGATTTAATAATTTTTTCTTCATCAGAAAAAACCAAAAAAGCCTGAAGGGTATGCTTTTAAACAGCCTGATAAAAGCTCAAAAAAGCTTATGAAACCCCTAAAAAGCGTGTAGGATAGCTAGCAAGCTCATCAGCTAGTACGTTAGCTTTTAAAAAGCGCTGCGCATTAGCCTGCTCGATCGCAATAACGAGCAGATTAGCAAATTAAGCGATCGCAAGAACGATTTAAAAATAACGGTTTATCGGTGCTACATAATTTTCATTCGCGCTTTTCATTATTACTATTATTGTCATCATTTACACATGCTATTGGTATTAGAGAGGAGGCCCACAGACGCAAACGATAGCCTGCAGTCAATAAGAAAGAGCCAAACTCGGGAGGCGAAGGCGACTAGAGCTTGACACAAAGCACCGTTTAAAAACAGCCGCGCGCGCATTTTTTTGTTGGAGTAATATAAAAATTATTTTTTTGGGGGAGGGAGAGTTTTTTTAATATTTGTTCAAATATTGATTTATTTTTTAGGGGGTTGATGACGTTACTTGGCGGGGTGGTGGTGGGGGATGACAGTCAGACGTCAAAGTTGTCCCATGACCAGCATGAATTATATCTACTTAATCATATAAAGTTTGTTTAAATCAACTAAATTTTTATTTATACAAACACAGATATATGTTGATAAAATTTTACGCCTGTACAATCTTTGATCAGTTTCTCTAAACAAAAACGAACAATAGTCATCCATCATTCCAGGATCACATCTTCGTTGGTACCGATGCTCCACGCTCAGAATATCCTGATGGAAACGCTCTCCTTGTTGTTCATTCCTGACAAGAGCCCAAATTTTTGGAAAAAAGGTCTGTGTGGGATATGATTTTTTAATGGCATCCTATGTCCTAAACTTTGTAGTTATCTAACAGTTTATTAACAAACAAAAAACCAACATAATTTTCATCTTTTCTGTGTCTAAAAAACCACTAACGTCTTTGAAGGATTCTACGCAGGTAGTTCACATTCGCTAAGTTTGCCGTCAAAAGTGGAATCCATAAAAGTTTGTTGATTTGCGGACCGATAAATATACCATCTTTAGCTCACCGTCACCCAATTTAGGAAACCTTATTTTTAAATGATTAAATCTTTGACCATCTTTGTCTAGTGCCTTTAAAAAGTTTTTTATGAGTCCGAGTTTTACGTAAAGGGACGGCAATATGATTTTACACCTCTAAATTAATGATAAATGCTTCTAATTTTTTCACGAGTCACAAAGTTCTGCCGCAATGACCAGTTCTTTATTTGGTAATGACTTTTTGTACCATGACTATCCCAAAGACAAAGAAAACAAAAATATTTCGTAAACCCACCTTGTAAACCAAGAAGTAACACGACAACTTTTAGGAAACTGCAAAATTGTTACGTATGCTCTTTGTATTTTATTGCTACTAACATTTTTGCCATAGTTTCATACGTTTATTTCATGTTGACTGTATGAGCTAATGGAATGGATGGCTGTTTGTTACCGTTATGCAATAAAAATTCAAGCTAACTTTAGAAGAGTCAATAAAAAAAAAACCGCCATTCTTCAGGAATATGCTGAATTCCAAGGTCTTTCATCAAGCCATCGAAATCAGTACCATGAATTTTGCATACTAAAATAAGTTGAAAGTTTTATTTCGTAGTAACCTTTGTTTAAGATTCCACTGTTGCAGTATAGACCCCAAAAGTTCAGATTGCTGCTTTGATAACTTTCGCGAACTAAACGGTTAAATTCAAGCTGTTAAATTAAATGAGATTTCTCATCAGATATAGGAAAAAATTCTTCAACATCCTCTACACCATTTGCTTCATTTTCAGACTTTTCTTCTATCAATGTCGAATTAGATGATGGTACAGGTGGACTTTCCGTGTGGTACCGGCTTTAGAGCTGAGGATACATCTGCATATTTATTAACTTTCTACTTTTGGATGAAAATCCAAATATATTTATCATACAAAAGTAGCAGTTGGTGAAGCGGTCCTTAGATTCACGCCAAACCATCAGTTCAGCAAAAGGTATGGCTCATTTCCACTTCAATCATTTAGTTAGTTATCGAGCACGATATGCAAATAACATGCGGCACCCAGATTTTATCTTGAATCCCAAGCGCACAATCAAAATAAAATTTATGCTGTTTTTATCAATTCAGAAATAATTTTTCTTTGAGATTTAGGCATAAATTTACATCAGACATAACAATAATTGTCTGGATGATTTGAAATCCACGAACCTTTGCAGAAGCCAAGTTGTAGCAAATAAAAATGAGAAAAATCACTTTTGTATTAAAAAGAATCGATGAAAATATAGCAATACACAACTCGATGAGTGAAGCTAGATTGAATAAGATTTTAAGCCCTGTATGATGTCATATATAAATAGTTTTACTTTATTAAGCACGTATGCATGTTGTTTAAAAATAAAAATACAGAAATTATTCTTAATTGTAATCAGTAGTTGATCAAACTGAGTTTATTATAAAGCTTTTTTACGAAATTTACGAAAAACCTTTACGCGGTAACACAATTTCAGTAGCATATTTGAAGCACCCAAATTATAGTGAGGAAGGTTGTGTAACATGTTAGATACAAATTTCGTCTACTAGTGTAATTTATCGCTAGAAATATGGATATACACCCGTACGTACAAGTGTAAAGCATTCGTCCGTATAACAACGAAAAATTTAGTTAAAAGGTACCAAAATAAATTGGAGAAATGTACAGTGGAAGACAGAAATAAAACATCAGAATATATCTCTGAACTAAACTCTTGTTCGATTCATTTTAAAGTAAAAAACAAATGTAGCTTTTCTTTAGTTTGCCAAAATGAGGCGAACGCAACGAGAAACGATTAGTTATGACACCTTTAATAAGAAATATTAAAAAAATGTTTGGAGGTTAAGTCGAAAAGTAGTAAAAATCGTATTTTCCTTTATAGTGCGGCAAGCAAGCTAAGATCGGATGTTTTTAATAAAAAGTTATAAAAATATGAATTTAAAAAAGTACTGTATGTTACAATACTTTATCGCGTTAAACAAACAACACGCGTATTATCTAATTACAACTCGCCAAACAAATAAACCGGGCTTTCCATAAAGTAGAATTTAAAATCCATTTCTTACTGTAACTCGCAGAGTATAAAATACCGATACCGTCTAAGTATCGCATTCATATTTAAAGCTAATCTACACTTATAACTGTACCACAGAAATTACATTTTGCCATCCTCGATTACACAACCGATGAAAAATCGAAACGGCTTCAAATCGTGTTCGTTACTAGTCCTCATCGTTTTTAAATATATTTCTATTCGGTTATATTTTATTTAGTCAATAGAAACTAATATATAAGCCGTTTTTTTATTAAAATCATTCCTGGCTAAAACATCAGTCGCTTGGAAACGGCTTGTTTACTGGAAAAGAAGGAAACAAGATATTAAAACTGGAAACCGTCAGAAAATATCTATTAACCGTAAAAAAACGAACAACGGGTTACATAACGGTGTAGTCGAGTACAGGAAAAACGTAAACAGGCGAACGTTTTGTTTTTTTTTTTAATTTTTTTGATAGTATAATAATGAAAAAAGCGAACGGATCGAAATAAGAATTTCCTAGATTATTTCGCTAATACGAAACGGTTTCTTAAGCGTCACTTATCAGCTTCCACATGAAGCGAATTATATCGAACACAATAAACGCACGACTTCATTGTGCGCTCTTATTCAATAAACTCGATGATTCCAGTTCAAAGTAAGAAGAGCTGTATTTCATAGATCTGCAACATCGACATCAACGGCAGCATCTGTTCACAACAGTTTTTGAAACTGGTAAATTCCATTCTTTTTTCTGCTATCTACTTTCGGATCTTTACAGCAACCGAGGTTAACTTTGATAAAAGAAATCAGTCCTAAAACCTCTTTAAATAAAAGGGAGCGTGCGTTCTGCTTTATCGAGCAGAATTCGGTGGAATCTTATGTTCTCGGCTTCATACCGGGAGGAAAAAAACAATTTATGCAAGAATACTAAAACGACCTAATTAAGTAATGCACTATTAATGCTCTATTTTATTTAAGTAACTTTTAATATCCAAGTAAAAAAAAAAAAAAAAAAAAAACAAAACGAAAAGAAGGAACGTTATGTTAGGTTAAAAAGTTATTATTTGCTCATCGTAAAACTATTTTTTCGATAAGCTAAAACATTTTAAACAAGGCGATGAAAATTTTTTAAAGAAAAACTAATGAGGGAGCAGACGAAATTTCTAATGAAAGCTTAAGACGTACGAAACTAATGTTGTCACGGATCATCCACACGATCTAAATAAAATTCGTTTAGAGATTTGCAGAGTATGTATTTTGGGACGTGAAGAATATTTACTGAAATATTAACGGAATATTTTTTTTCTATCTTTAGATTGACGGAATCCAAATAGCTTAAAATCTAACTTAATTAACAATTTTATTCAGATACACATAATACGTACAAGTTTCAATATATTTAAATGGTTTTCGGTTGACTCGAGGTTTAGTAGTAAGTTTATTTAAATAAAAACGAAAATAAAAAAGCGTTTTATTCTGAAAGCCGAGCGCGCGCATAACACAGCGGTGAATGAAGCGTAGTATAGTGGAAGAGTATAGGGAAGGGCTACACGAGTGCGGCGGCGTCGCACAGCAAGCTGCCCACGGGAGCCCGGCCCGACATCGTCGAGGTGAAGCCGAGGCGGAGATCAATAAAGTAGCCGGTAAGGGCGACCGGGTGAGCGACGCACGGCAGGCACGAGCACAGGTGGACTCAGGAGCTCTGCGCAGACCTGTTGCCGCCGAGGAACGTACGAAATCGTCCGAGTTCACAACAGGATATTCCAGCAGTAACACCACCAAACATTAGACCTAATCCCGACGTATCCCGAATAACTACTACTGCGAAAGGCCTAAAAGAAACTCAGGATACAAGAAAATAACAAGAACTCTTTTCTTTTTTTTTTTTAATACAGTACTCGGCAGATAAAATAACACAAAGACATTCGACAGAACGGTAATATACTCGTAAATACTAAATTTTAATTAATTAAAAACAAACATTTCAAAAACAACATCCACTGCTTTACGGCATTCTCCTGCATTTGAGGAAGGAATTTACAGAGGTTGAAAATTACAAATAACTATAACATTTTTACCCACGCTTTTTCTAACCCTCTCACGGTGTTATACTAGAAAAATAAAACTTTCATCCTATATACGCATTACTCAGACGATTGAGACTTAAATAAAACTATTAAAAAAGGCTACGCGTTTACGACTCGTAAACAACTTTTTGTATGAAACGATAACGTGAGGTTTATCCGTTCGGAACTACTTTAATTAAAACAAGCTTCTATAAACGTGTCGTTATATAAAAAATTAAAACTATTAATAATAATTAAAGACAAAGACATCAGGGAACGCGAAAGTCAACTTAAAAGAAAACAACGACGCTTTTTTTCGACCAGTCGATGTACACAAGAAACAAAAAGGTCGATTATCGTCACGCGATTTTCAAACGAACAGAGAAGACGCCATAAAGATTTGTTATAACGCATGATATGTGACCAAACGATGAAGGTAAAGAGTTCGCAGAGTAGAACGTTACAGGTATAAATACGAGCGACACGATCGCTACTTCTAAAGGTCAATCAGTAACCCACTGGGGTGGTCTAGTAGCGACATCGCAAATCAGCTGATTTCCAAGTCGAGAGTTCTAAGGTTCAAATCCTAGTAAAGATAAAAATTTTTATAC
>JAAAKQ030236652.1:0-23952 GCA_010016005.3 Zanna intricata | reverse complement strand
ATTTGAAAGTAAGTAAGATTTTGTTTATTTTACTTAAGGGTTTACATATTTTATATTAAATATATATATATATATATTATCATCAATAATAAAAATTATAACACTTACTGCTTGTAATTTTTATGTTAAACCTTTTATGTTAAAATTTTAAATTGAAAAGTATGATTCATTTTTTAGGCCAGTAAATAAATGGTAATTTTAAATGAAATAATAAAAAATTATTGATAATTTCATACGACTATTATTATTATATAATTTTATATTAAATAAATTTATAATTTGTTTAAACCACTCATTATTTAAAAAATTTAATTTTTGATTTATAATAGCGTTAATATTTTTCATTAAGTTGATTTATTCAAGAGAATGAATTTTAAGTTTATTAGTATTTACTTCTAAAATTTCCATTTCTTGTAAATTAATGAATTTGTGCTTATTATTTTTTATAAAGCCTGCTTAATTAGATTTTATTTACCATACTTAATAGTCTGCAAATATTTTTTGAATCTTTTTTCAAATGTTCTACTGGTTATCGCTATTTAACATTTGCTACAATTATCACTACCACAATTTATCTTGTATACACCTGATTTATAATTTTTTTTATAATGTGTGTTATTAAGTTTTTTGAATTTTTATTATTTGGTTTGGAAGCTATTTTATAGAAATTGGAAAGAAGTTTTTTTTTTTTTGAATGAATGTGTTATTATTGCTTGTTATGGGTAGAAAATTTTTGTTATTGTTATAATTTGAAATAGTAAAATATGTTTTACTGTTAAATTCAAATATGAATCTGTAAATTAAATTATTAATAATTTTTGTATTATATTCATTACTGATAGCTATATATTTAATTAAATTTAATTTGTTTTTTAATGTTGTATTATCATTTACATATTTTGATGCTCTGTTATACGAGTAGCTAATACTGATTTATGAAATATTATTATATGTTCTAAATTTATTTGTTTATTGAAAATGATCAAAATGTCATCTACATATCTTATCCATAATTTTACATTGTGTAAAGATGTTTTTGATAAAATGCTATTTAAAGAAGAACTTAAACCATTTTAAACCAAACGTAAACCATTTTCGCGTATGTAAAATTCATTATTAAATTTATTTAAAGCTTCTTTAATATGGATTTTATTATACATATTATTTGTATCATAAATAACTAAAATGTTATTATCTAATTTTTTCTTTTAGTTTTTCAAATAGCTTCAATACTAGTTTTAATACTGGAAGTATAATAAAGTTTTATACTGCTTTTTTTAAATGATAAAAATTTAGAAATTTTATTAAAATTTCTAAATTTTTAAGTTATCTATCGGTGTTGCAGTATATACCATTGTAATGTAAGAAAAATTATACTGATATAACTTTAACAGTTTTTGTTTACCTTCATCTCATGCATATGCCTACCCATTATTGAAGAACTTCCTAAATTTATGAATATTTTCCTTGATTGCCACTGATTTTGCTTCTTTTAAATGTAATGGCTGGGGGATCTTTCTTTGTTAAAAAAGATTTTTATTTAGTCAATATTTATTATTTATTTTTTTTATTAATCAGTAAAATTAGTAATTGACTTCATTAGAAAATTTTTACAAAATATGTAACATATTATTACAATACAGAAAAAAAATTATTTTTCCTATTTTTAATAATATCTGTTCACATAAAATAATGTAGATTGCTTGATATGGCCTTGCCATATGGAGAAAGAAATTAAATTGTTTTATAAATGTAAAATTTTGTTAAAAGAAATAACAAGGCCCTGTTTCAGTTAATTGTATTTTCAACAAAAAAATTATGTTAACAAAGATACAGATTTAATCTTTCTCTACCAAAAGGCATTCAAATGTATGTCTAGCTGTGTGTGCATCCCCCTTTTTTTTTCTTTTTTTTTTTTAACCTCCGGAACCACAGTTAAGTATTTCTTCAGAGGGATGAGATGAATGAATTGTAGCGTGTGTGAAAAATGCCATGTCTGACCGGGATTCGAACCCAGGACCTCCAGATGAAAGGCCAAGATTCTACCACAGGGTAGCGTGGTAGCCGGCCACAGAGGCCGGCATCCCCCTTACCTAAGCACATGTTTACATGATCGAACGTACAGCCCAACAAAAGATCATATGATTTTCTTCTTCTTAAATGTTTATAAACAAAAATGAGAAGAAGCATTACCAATAAATAAAGAGCAAAAAGAAAGAACATGTTTACATGATTGAACAAACTACCCGTCAAAAAATCATAAGATTTTTTTCTTAAATGTTTATAAAAAATTAATAAAGCAATAATAATAATAATTATAAAATAAATGAATATATTGCACTACTGTAATTCATTCATCCAATATTATAGCAGATCTTAAACAAAACTATTTTCAATAAAGATAAATTGATACTGAAAATACTATTGATTACCATTTAGAATCGATTTAGAGAAATTTTGGATGACCTAGATTGATAAGTGGAACAGTGATTTTTGTTTATTGAAGAAAAGAGTTTAAAAGTGCAAGCAGATACTTCATTTTGAAGTTATTTTGGTTTTACAAAGCGCAATGATGGTAACCCACCCTAAAACTTACTTCCTAATGAGGAAGGGTGCTTAACTGAATGATGATGAAGCTGTTTTTTGCTTTTCCTTGATAAATTTTCATCATTCAAAAAAAAAGAAATTTACACAAGAAGTAATCAATTTTGGACACCTAATAATAGCATTCCAAAATGCTGCCTGCCAGGATAACCCGCTTGGAGAGCCTAGCTGCGGAGACATGCCGTAGGTACGCCCTGCAACTAGTACTAAAT
The DNA here is from genome assembly GCA_010016005.3 of Zanna intricata. NCBI lineage: Eukaryota > Metazoa > Arthropoda > Insecta > Hemiptera > Fulgoridae > Zanna > Zanna intricata. The sequence continues at coordinate 21,136 of JAAAKQ030236652.1, read as the reverse complement.
AACAGTTATCTGGGATTCTCTGAGGATCATTAATATTTTAATTTTCAACTACACTAAACAGACAAATTTCTAATCAATAGTTTAAAAACTGGAATAAGATTTTAGTTTTACTGATATGTTTTAATGGATTTTAAAAATCATGTCTAGACAATATATATATTTTTTAATTTTAAAATATTGTTAGTATTTTCGAATAAAGTAATTGAAAATTTTATAAATGTGGTATTGAATGTTTTTTTTTTCACAGCTCATCTGTATTTTGATGATGCTTTTGAAATCAGTGATGTTAATGATGATTGGAGTCAAGTGAACAGATTCGTCAAGCTTCTGGTATCAATTATAGATGAGGCTGCAACTCACGTTCATGAAACTACAATACGCATAAGACCACCTACAAAATATCCAACTGTTTATGGTGGAAGACTTGTATGGACACTTCCTGGAAAAACTAAGATGATAGCTCACCTTAAAGACAAATCAAAAATAAGGCACAGAAAGCGATGGAGTCAGGTCTTATTTCTTTTTATTTTGTTTATGTCCAATTAAATTTTATAAAAAATTTTGCTACCCAGTAAGTGTAATTCTCTTTATAACTGTCATAGTCATAGTTAACAGAGTAATTGGGAGATAAAAAAATTTATCAAATAATTTTTTCATACTTTCCAAGATTGAAACTTCACTTTATGGTAGGGATTCAAAATCATCTGTAAAATCAAAATAATTATGGTTAATATATTTTTGTAAGTAAAACCTTATAATTAACTGATTATATTTAGGATAACAACCAAAATACTTAGTATATTCTTTATTAATTGTGTATACAATTCCTGAGTGGCTTACCTACTCATAATGAAACCTGGTACACGGCATTAATATATAAATACCTCAAATGAGTTTGAAGTTGAGCAAATTCACCGGGAATTTACTGATTTATCATAAAATATTGGGCGATTTAAAAACAACTTCACAACTTTAAAAGCATATAAAAATTTATTGAGATAACTTACATTTTTGGTTGTGGTCTTATCTCATACCAAAACACCTCAAGTTTAGTTTCATTTAGTTCATTCAGTCATCTAGTTTCATTTAGTTGAATTCGGTCATCAGTGCTGTAACCAGAATTGTTAAAAATGGAAATGTTTACTGATGTGGAAGGTGCTCGCTGTGTGTTTTGTTTTCACGATTTAGACAGCAACTACAGTTGAATGTAACTTTCATATAGAGACTACTAACAGGTATACAATTTACTTTGGCACCAAACCTTCACTGAGACAGGTTGTTCTTCAAGACAAAACAGCCTGTTCTTCTTCTAGAAGAAAATAAATAGCATTGCTTATCTGGAAATGCTTCAAAATTGTCTAATTTCTCAGTTCGACAATTATAACCAAAATGGATGCCATTTCTTCAGCAAGATGGACCACCACCTCGCTACTGCCTAGAAGTTCAAGGTTTTCTTGATACTTGATTCCCAGGTCGGAGGTTTGGTAGTGAAGGTCCAATTACATGACCACCTCATTCCCCAGATTTGACCCCGCTAAATTTTTCTTGTAGGGTTTCATTAAAGATAGAATTTGAAAACCTCAGTGCAAAAAGGGGGCAACTCCAGTTTCACATTTTTTTTTCAGGAAAAGCAAGAAACTAACTCATTTTTGCATCAAATCAATGAAGGAGGCAGCATTCTCATGTATATAAAATATGTTTGGGAACACTTAACTGTCTCGTTTTTGCACTAAATGAAAGATCTCAATATACTGAGTCATAATATGGAAAAAAGTATTTTTACAAAAAAGTGGAGCTGCCTCATTTTTTCACCGATGTCTTCATTTATGAACCACCTTTGTCTGCTGATCTTGTTGAGCCATATAAATTTTTATATGGTTTTAAACTGCGAAGTCCTTTTTGAATAACCTAGTACTCACAAATGTAAAATATTTCTGTGGAACAAAACGCAAGGATGGCGGGAGTTTACATCTCCTCCCTACAATTTGTAGAGCCTGGACTGATGTCCCTTGCTGCTGTGTCTTTCTTTTATCGGGTGGGTCATTATTTTTAACAGCCGGATTTAGTTTTCCTTTAGTTTATGGACAGATTTGGTATTAGTGTTTCATTCCTTTGCGCATTTGTAGAAATACTGGAGCTGAATTCAGGAGGCTGGGCGTGCAATAGCCCAATGCTCCCAGCATGATTCCCCTTCACTCCATCCATTGAAGTCCTTTCGGTGCTAGTGCCTTTTGAGCTGGCAGGAATATGCCTTTCAGGGTTCTAGTATTTAGTGGAAGCAATGTTTCTCCCCTTTCCAGAGGGAGTCGCATTTGCTGGCTGGGAGTAAATTGTAAGTATGGAATATTTCTTCCTGTAGTTTTTCTAGGGTAATTTTATTTTTATATTGCTTTGGATGAATAGGTTACTGTATTTTGTTATATCTTTGTTAACTGCTTTTTATTAATATTTTGAATGATGTTATTATAAATACTCATTTAACATTAAAAAAAAAATAATAATAAATAAATAAAAATAGTGAAGCCTATAACATACAAATGATAAAATTAATGAAAATTGCAAGCCAGTAATATTATCTAATATAATGGTGTTTTATGTAACTCTGTTGGTTGGTCCATCTGATACTTTATAGATGTACAATGTTTTTTTATATTTTTTTAATGGGCTGACTACAGTTGTGCAATATGTAAAAAGTTTGTGATCAAACCTGGAACATCTGGTTCTAACCTATATTTACATTGTATTCAGAGCCAACATCTCTTTCTGACCATACAATAAGCAATCCTTGTTTCCAGTTTTTTGATACTAAATAATCCCTATATTACTCATGAAAGGCATACAATTCTTTTTTAAATTTTTGTTTAAAAAAATTGATTCAAATACTATAAGCAATATAATGTATTACAGAGGACGTAGTAAAGTTTAAATAAATTTAAGTATCACATAATTCACATGTCACAATTAATTAAAGTGAGAATGAAATGTGCTGTTATTCTATAAGGAGGTTCATAAAAATAACTGGCATTCAAAATAAGGACCGTATGTAGCTGATATTATTATTTTTTAATGACAAATTTTATTATAGAACAAATCAAGTTTTATATTACAATATTAAATTTGTTTAATTATATCTTTTATGAAAATATTTAACTATTTAAAAAACGGATGTCTATTTTAACATTTTTGAAGCTAAATAAAGTACTTGAGTGCCAATTCAAGGTTTTGACATTTTTTATTTTACATCATATTTAAATTGTTGTCTTAATACAATTTCATTGTATTATTGTTGCACACCTCATTAAATATCAGGATTTTTATTTGATTACCAAAATAAATTATAAAAAATAACCCTTTTATAATATTTTATCTTCTTGTGTCTATGACCAGGTAATGTATATGTACTATTTGTTGGGACACCGTTTAATGGAATTACCTATATCAATAGAGAGAAAAGAAGTTATGGCAGAAAATACATTTCTTCTAACTTTAGATGGAGATATTGACTTCCAGCCTCATGCTGTAAGATTACTAATTGATTTAATGAAAAAGAACAGAAATCTAGGAGCTGCATGTGGACGTATTCATCCGGTTGGCTCTGGTAATTAAAAATGTGTTTCTAGGCGATTTTCTTTTTTCAATTTGTAATGTAATTAGTGAATGTTTTCACATTTCAGCTTTAGAAAAAATCTTATAACTTCTTTTAACCTAGGAATGTTTATTTTAACAGAGAATAAAAACATATACTCTAATAAAAAAATATCGTCTACTGATAATTTAGATGGTTATCAGTTTCTTTACAATTAATTTAAGAAAATTGAATTTGTATCTATGATTTAGCACAAGATTGGTTATTCAGTGTATAATAGTCTTTACTTGACTTAATTTAGCCATAATAATTATTACAATAATGCATAAGTAAACTTTAGCCATAAATTTAATTACATTCATCACAATTTATTTATATAATTGGAAACTAATTTACACAGTAACTGTGGTATAATAACATAAGTAATTGTCATTTTTGGTAAAATTATTCTCTAGGTTTAAAAATTTTTGTTAAAAAATTACTGTACCATCACTACATTTACATAAATTTGTATGTTAAATGTATCTATTACATAATATTATTAAAAACATTCATTTCTAAAATCTGCAGGTAATAAATATCTTAGTAATCTTCAGTGGTTCTGTCCATATAATTAATTAAATATGAAATTCAAGAATTGTGAAAACTAAAATGTGAAGTTAAAAATAGATATTTTAACTGAACTTTTTTTATTTCCTGTAAACCTTATGCTAAGTCACAGTGTGCTATTTTGTAGTGTGTAAAAGCAGGTTTTGCAACAGGCTAAACCTAAATAAAATTAGTTCATATATAAATTAGTTTATATATAAATATATATATATATATATATTTATATATAAAATGTAACTAATGTACTGTGGATAAAATCCACAGTTCTTACTACTGACTTATCATCATACATCCTGAATCCCAAACTCAAAATACACAAAAATTAGAAGTACTTTAAACATTGTACCTAATAAGATAAAGGATTTTTCAAACATTTTCTAAAGAATCATTCAACATGAGGCTTTTCTTAATTTGAATGAATTCTTAAATTATCAGTTAATTTTATTTTATGCTTTAAGCTTTTATCATAGATATTATTTTATTAAGCTTCAGTTTGATGCAAGAAAAATAATGAGGGAGATGAAATTTCAACAAAAAATGGATAAAAATTGGGTAAAATAAAAGAGTATCTATCTTTCTTTATATATATATATATATATATATATATATATATGGTAAGTTTATTTCTGAATATATATTTCATGAATACCTTCTTAAATTATGTTTTTAAATAAAGATTTATTTTATTTTAGGACCTATGGTGTGGTATCAAATGTTCGAGTATGCTATTGGTCATTGGCTGCAGAAAGCTACTGAACATATGATTGGTTGTGTCCTCTGTAGTCCTGGATGTTTTTCTTTGTTCCGTGGTAAATCTCTGATGGATGATAATGTAATGCGAAAATATACTACTCAGTCCGATGAAGCTAGACATTATGTACAATATGATCAGGGTATGTTATTAATGTTTTCTAAATTTATTCTTTTATTTTTTCCCTCTGTGATCTCAGACATGTATTAATGCACTTATTTTAACAGCGTAATGAAACAAATTACTTCTGTTTTAAATGGATACAAAATCAGGTGATTTCAGAATCCAACACAGTGACTGTTACACCAGGTGGTCAGTTTGATTGTGTGAACTCATAATTTGACTATTATACCATAATTGTAACTGGAAGTATTGGTATTCTGCAGCAAAACAATAAATTTTTCCTCAATTTTATAATCTATCCGAGCAATGTAATAATTTTTGCTTACTTATTTTCCTTTAATTTAAAAATGTCTAATTTTGTAGGAGAAGATCGATGGTTGTGCACACTGCTTCTTCAAAGAGGCTACAGAGTAGAGTATTCAGCTGCTAGTGATGCATATACGCACTGTCCTGAAAGTTTCAACGAGTTCTACAACCAACGTCGTCGCTGGGTACCTTCGACTATGGCTAATATTATGGATCTGCTGGTTGATTACAAGAAAACAATAAAAATTAATGACAACATTTCTCTTCCTTACATTTGGTATCAGGTAAGATAATCTCCTGTAGATTTCAGATAGCTATCTTTAATTTTATTTTATACTTAATCAATTATTTTTATTACTATTATTCATTATTTATAATTTTTTTTGTTAATAGGTGTTTCATATTATATATAATAAATTTAAAATAAGAGCACAATGAATTTCAGTAGAATGCTATTGTATAAAACTAGCTGAACTTACAACTTTGTAGATATACAGCTACTTTTGTAGATACTTTAGGTTTTAAAGATACTTTAAAAGTCAGAGTAGATGATAGAATGTAAGAGACCTTTTTGATTATGAAGAGGTTCATACACAGCCATAATAAAACATGGCTGAAAACAGAATTCAAGTTAACAGTTTTATTCAGCAACAAGAAAACAAAGCAGGACTTATAGTGTAATTTATCACAAACATCTACTATCTGTTATTTTAAAGAAAATTAACTATTGTGATGGAAATTAACTAAATTGACTATTGTGATCATTTCAATTTTTAAGCCCAGAAAGACAGTAGAATGAGAATGAGAAAAAGTTAGTAGATACAAATTATATTAAGTATGGAGTTTGGGTTATATTTAAGACAAAAAAATAGTTTTGCTTGTGTTTAAAAAATAATAAAAATAGCATGGAAGCAACTCTTCATGGACTTTAATTTTGTTTGAGTTGATGGTAAAAGTAATAAGATCAGAATTCAATAAAACAATTGTGATGGCATTAGCATACAAAATCAAATTATGAGTTTATTTATTTTGAGTAAACTAGCCATGGTGAATATGTGTGAGCCATTGCTGACTGGATTTCCTCTTGAGTGTTTGGGAGACTTTTTTTTTTCATCTGGCATAAAGCTCTTTAGGCTGACAAATTTTTCAATGTCATTCATGACAATCACATCAAATCTTCAGTTTCACTGTGTTTCCTGTCGGTTTGAACCATACAACGAAGCCTTGCAGTCTCAAGTGTTTGAACCAGATGGTAGTTTTACTTCCTTGTCCTCATTGTTGCTGCTGGTATTTTTTTCTTTTTAAATTCACTGCAAAAAATAATAATTTAATTTGATCAAATGTTGATGTGGAAGTGGCATCTCATTTCATTGGTTTGATAAGGAAGGTTCTAACAGACATTTATTTTTAAATTTAGTTTTATATGATATACAACTATATTAGCTGAACTTATTTCAGATAAAGGACTTAAATCATTACAACATCAAAATCTTATTGAAGAAATCATTAATAAAAAGTCTATCAAACGATTTTTAAAAACCAATTTTTTGGACTTAGAGACCCCAAAACATATATTTGCACATCATAATCATAAATCTGTCACGGTAGTTAAGTGTTTTTCTTTTTTTACTAATGAATTTATTTACTTAACTACATAATAAAAACAGTTTATGCCTGGAATAACTAACTACTTTTTATGATGTATCAGAAATGAATTTTGTAGGGCAGTCTTGTCAGGATTTGAACTTGAAGTTTATTTTGAAGGAAAGGCGTTGATGCTCTACCTGCGCCTCCATTCTAAAAGCCAGCATTTATTTTAGGGATATTTATGTTATAAATCATGTTATATTTATGATTCTTTTAATTGAATCAATTTACAAACTGCCAAAGACCAGTTTTGATCTGAAGTTTTATTCAAAATTTTACTTATAAAAATAATCATTTATGTAAACAATTTGTGAATGTACTTTTGTTTTTTCAGATTATGTTGATGGGTGGTACCATTTTGGGTCCTGGTACAATATTTCTTATGTTGGTGGGAGCTTTTGTTGCAGCTTTCAGGATTGATAATTGGACAAGCTTTTATTATAACATTGTTCCTATTCTTTTCTTTATGTTAGTGTGCTTTACTTGCAAATCTGAAGTTCAGGTAGGTCAAATTATAGTTCAATTATTTTATTATAATTGTATGATAATACAGTAAATTCATAGTTTTCATATAGTTCTATATTACAGTAGTTAAATGAACTTCTATGTTGCACCTATTAGGAATTGTTTGAATTTTCATATATCAGAAATAAATATAAAGAAAACTTGTGATAAAATTATATTTTTTTTGATGCCCTAAGCATTTCTTTGAAGTATTTGATCTAATTCACCTATTATAAATAATTTCCCTATTATAAATGAATTTCTATAAAGTCTTTGAAATATGTTGCACTTTATAATATAACAAAGTCTATCCATGAATGTTAATAAAAAAAAAAAATTATTTACTTGATAACTGCAGTCAGTACCTTAAATTTTAGTTTATCTATTTTGTTTTTCTATTACATGAGGCTACATAAGTGTAGTGTTGTGTTAAGCAAAACAGACACAGATTTTTCCAGCTATATGATGAGACTGGAACAAATATTTATGAATATTTAGTTTCTTATTGGTCAATTACAAAGTTTCCATAAATATCAAGGACAGTAAAGCATTCTGCAATAGGAATCTATTTCAGCAGAAGGAAATATCTGAAAAATGAAAGATTTTATTTCCCAGAACAATACGTGCAACATATTGCTGCAACTTTAAAAAAAAAGAAAAGAAATCCACTTTTAAACCTTCATAGATAAATCATTCTCACATTTACCAAAATGCTGTGTTCAGAACTGAATTTTATTCAGTTCTATTTTAACTGTCTTCCCTTCTATTTTAACTATTATCAGTTTACATTATTATAAAATTGACATAAATAAATCTGTTTGCATTTTGATAAATTATAATGTAAGTATATAGAAATAGACCAACAAATAAAATGTTGAGCATTAACATTTTTATCTTACTTAATGTAGTGGGCTTTTCTTACTAAGTGGCAATGGTGTACAAATGCATTGTTTCCTGCACAAAGAAAGGAGTTCAATCATTTGTTGTATTACATAATTTACTGCAGTTACTGTAGCACATGGTAATACATTAAAAGTATCTTAGGTATAGATGATTATTAATCAACAGTTGATTTATCTGAGAAAAAAATCTTTGTTATAATAGCCAGTTCCTGTAGTTACAGAGTGAAAGTGTTATATCTAGAGCTAATTTTCAGTATTTTAGTAAACTTAGTTTCCTGACATAAGTACAACAACAGTATATTTAACTTTGTGAAGAAGGCATTGAGAAACCACTTTCTCTACAAAGCCTGGTTGGATCCTTGTTTACACTAACAATTGCTCTGTCATTTCTGTAGAGTGACCAGTGCCATATGTTAGGTTGTTTACTGTCATACAGATGCAAATATATAACTCAGTGGACTGCAATAGATTTAAAAAAATCATTAATTTTTTTTTGGATGCTAAAACATCCAAATATTCTAAAAATATTTTTTGGATGCTAAAACAGTACTTTAACATATTTTATTATGCTGCGTAAAACATGCTTAAAATTTAAAACAGTTATCAGTGACAAAAAATGTATACACACACAAAAATAACCAAATAAATAAATGAAAATTACAGAAAAAATATTAACTGACAAATAAACAGTAGTACTAATAGACAATAAAATGAGCATTTTTAGAAAATGAATAAAATATGAGTATTCAAACTACTGTTCTCATTTTAGGAAATCCCAACAGAAAGTGTAAATTTGCCTTAAAATCATCAAAACCACTGAAAGCTCCAATTTAGTTTTTCTACCATTTATTGCTCAATTTTTGAATCTTTTTTCTCTTAATATCTGCCGATGATGACTGTTTAGTAATCAAAATGACCAGCTAGTACTACACTTAAAGTAAGATTTAAAAAAAATTTTGTATAAACTTCTTTCCACTTTATCTATTTATTTCAATAACCCACGTACTTAACATAGCTCTTAATTTTGTTTACATTTAAACTAACCTATTCTGGTTAACATTTTATCTTTCTCAAATCATGTTTTTGTTGATTCTTGTAATTCATCAGTGCAGGATAGATAAAGTAACTCATATAAATTGATTTATTGTATGCGTTCACTGTGTTAAAGTTATCTAAACCTTGTCTCACAAAACCATACAGCAGACATAAATATGAACTCAGCATGTATATGTAATATCTCAGTAGTTTCAGCTGAGTCATTCTGTCACTGTCATGTGCAAGTATTGTTTGTCCATATAATAATCAATCCTCACATTGTTATCTTTTGGTTTGCTGCACAAAAGGTGCAGCACCTTTCATGAGACAAGGTTTAGTAACATAATTTCTATGATAAAAGATCTGGCAATGTATTCCATGTTTCTGTGGACCTATCATTTACCAGTACTGTTTAGACTTTTTACAATAACTTGTGAAGGTCATACCAGTCTCTGAGGCTATCATTTATGTGCACATTTAGTCTATTCAATTTCTTTAAAAAAATTTTTTTAATGTTCTTAAAACTAACATATGAGGACTTTTCAGTTACTTGTGGCGCAGATGCTGTCAACAGCTTATGCATTGATCATGATGGCAGTCATAGTAGGTACGGCGCTTCAGTTAGGAGAGGACGGTTCAGGTTCACCATCTGCTATCTTTTTAATGTCGATGACAGGGTCTTTCTTCATAGCAGCTTGTTTGCATCCGCAAGAATTTAAATGTATTGTTCCTGGTGTAATTTATCTACTTTCTATACCTTCTATGTACCTCCTTCTTATTTTATATTCAATCATAAACTTGAATGTTGTCTCCTGGGGAACTCGAGAAGTTCAAGTCAAGAAGACAAAGAAGGTTTGATTTTTTTTATTTAAAAAATATTTGGTGAAGGTCTAATATTTTTAATGCTTTTGTTTACAGTGAAGGACCAACTTTTGTAGGTAGTTAAGATTGCTGTCTTGTGGAAATATTACATTTCAAGTTTTATGGTTGCAATGAATTTGGTGAAGGGCTAGGTGGAGGTTTGTATATTAGTGCGTTTTTAAAAACTGAATTAAATAATTTTTTTGGACGAGTTTTATCTAAGGATATATAATTAACTGTTGCAATATTTAAATCAGTTATTCCTTAAAATGTGGTAGTGTGCTTACTCACATAATATTTTTTAAGTATACACTATTTGTTCTCCACAAAAAGTAGCTGACGGTATCAGTAATAAAATAAGCCTTTTTTTTTTTTTTTTACCTCCGGAACCACAATTAAGTATAACATCGGAGGATGGAGATGAATGATGTGTAGCGTATGTGAAAATGCCATGTCTGGCCGGGATAAAATAAGCCTGCAATAAATTGTATGCTAATTATATAATATTAAATAAAGACTGATCAAGTGTTGACTCTCCATTAACCAAGTGTTCCATTTAGTGACTCATCCATTACAGATAAATATATTTAATTATAATACAAAAAAGTTTCTCAAGTTCCGACTCCTAGGTTCTGAAGTTTTACGTGTATTTATTTCTATTATTATTTTTGCTACAGTTACCTTAATTTAAACTGTGATAATAAAAGAAAAAAGTTTGTTTTTATTGATTATTAATAAAAAATATATTCCTTAAAAAAGTTAAATCCATTCTTCAAAATAAAAAATTAACTTGGTAAATCATCATCTCTTAATTTGGATTATTTATAACAAAAGCATCATACCACTAAGAGATGATAAAAGTAAAACGTAAAAGTAAAAGACATGAGAAAAGTCTAACAATACAAGGGGATTAAAAACTTTTCATTCCATTTCACATACACGCATATGTGGCACTCATATTCCATAAAATTATAAGCTGTCAAATACCAAGTGTAGCGTCCCAGATCCAAGCATATTAAATCAGAATTTATTCTACGGCCAATATATTATAAGCATTCTTGCATATACATTGTAGTTTGCTTCTTGTTACATTTGTGTTTTTTTTTTTTTGTCTTAAATGTAAATTATTTAAATGCTTCACTTTATTTTCATTGGGTTTTATTGTACATATGGAAATGTATTATGTGTATTGCTTTTTATTAGCTATTTGTTTTCTGTTTTTTTTTATTTTTTCTAATCAAGTTTTGTAAAGTTAAATCTGAATTAATTCCTTAAAAAAGTAACCATTATAGGATAGCTAATTATTTACCTTTGTTGGTACTAGTTGATAAATTATATTAATTATCTCAAGATTAACCAATTTTGATATTACTTTAATGATAAGAAATGCAGTTATAAGTAATTATGTACAATAAAAATTAGATCTCGGTCGCAATCAGAAGCAGGTGCCACCAATCACACATACAATAACAGTGGCAGTGGCCGTGTTGGTTGAGCCACAGAACCATATACTTTTGCACTCCTTAAAAAAATCAGAATTTAAAAAAAGTGAAAATGATTTTTAAATATTTATCTAAAGAGTACTTGCAAGCCCAAATCTACCGAATATCTCGTTTACTATAGTCAGGATTGGGAAAATTTACAATCATTGTTCAAACTTATTTTTACCTTCCTTTATCATCTTTCAAGGTTGAATTTCAAAATCTATAAATTGGTTTATTGTTATGAAGATTACACTCGCAAAAAATCAGGCTGTTTTTTCTTTTGTTACAGAGAAATTAAAAAATAACAGGGTTTTTTAAAAAATATTAAAAAAATCCATTTTAACCCTTGAAACTAAGAATGTAAAAAAATCTAATTTTTTTTTTATACTGCAATAAGTGTTTTTTTTTCTTGTATTTTTTCTTGTGTTTTTGTATTTTTCTTTCTTTTACAAAATGGTACTTTTTTCTGATAATTATACTGATTTATACATTTATTACTAACATGTCATATATAACTTTTACAATTCAACAAACTAAGATAGCATAAATCTGTAACCAATCAAAGAAATATTCCCTCCATTAAACAAAATTTAAGGGACAAGATATTTATTGTTTATAGTAAAAAAAAAATGGTCCTGAATATTTTTCTGCTAATTTATGCCATAAGAATATTAAATAGTTCCCCTCAATTAAATTTTTGAAACTGCAATCAATTTCTGTAGATTACAGATTCATGCTACTGTAGTTTTTTTTTTGAGAAATAAATTTTTCCTATTCCTGTACAAGAAGCATGTACTAGGTCATGGAGAGAAATCTGAGTAGAAAGTTTTGAGTAGTTTAATCTGTTTTAAAGGTAACATTGTGGTTTTGAATGGGATTGTTTAACACAATATTTAATAGTTTTTGCTTTCTATTATTATTTTGTTTACTCAAGTAAAAATATTTTTTTCATAGTGTTTTGTAAGTACTATTTATTAAGTTATTATTCTTTTCATACATTGCTTTATTACGTTAATAACCATTAAGAATATACTGATAATGATTGTTTAACAATCAAACAGCCACTTAGTTTCAGACTTAAGTTTTTTGTAAAAGTTTTTGAAAGTTTTCTGTTTTAAATCTATTCTAATAACTATTATTTATACTTTTATTATATTTAGTGTAGAGGTAGTGTCTATTTTTACTTTATCTTCACAGAACTCTATCTTTCTATGTTGATTTATTCTTCATTTGTTCCTCAATTTGATCTTAAGATCAACAATAAAAAAAAATTATCGTGATATTTTTTACATTAAAAATAAAACTACCTCTAGTAACTTTTCTATAAGAACACATAAGTTTGCCCAAGTGTAATGTGAATTTATACAATTTATTTTTATTCATATTAATATGTTTTCTAAAAAATATTAAAAAACTTTTACAGGAACTAGAACAGGAGAAGAAAGATGCTGAAGATGCTAAACGTAAAGCAAAACAAAAATCCTTACTGGGATTTTTGCAGAATGAGAATTTAGGGGTTGGAAATGATGATGAAGAAGGATCTTTAGAACTTTCATTTGCTGGACTGTTTCGTTGTATGTTCTGCACCTATCCAAAACCAATAGATGAGAAACAACAGCTTCTTCGAATTGCTGATTCTCTTGACTCTTTGGCAAAGCGATTGGATAGTATAGAAAAGTATGTCATAGTCTATTTATTAATTTATTTTTTAGAAATAAATAAATATATATGTGTTAAAGTATCAAATTTAGTATTTTGTAGAATAATGAATAATTGAATTTTTTATTAAATCAGTTGTTTTATACAGTAAGAAATACAGCTGTTTAGAAGAAAGGTAACTGGGCCATAAAATGCAGCATTTGTCCTTTCATCTTTCTTAGCTAGACGTATCACCATTTTTGAGAATATATAGATTAATAAAACAAATTCCTATGTATTAAAAAAAATTTTCTTGGTCAGTTTGAATCTTTTTGGATACTTTTTCTGTTATTGAGCATTTTGAAGTTAATAATATTTCTGTCAGAAATAGTAACTTGTAAAAATATCTTTGGTTTTATGAGCTAAAAAAAATAAGTGATAGTGGTTTAAAAACAATTTCTTCATAAAGTAATGCAAAGAGAGATCTTTTTTAAAGTTTTTATTGAATTTTTTTGCAAATGTTAGCAATTAAGTGAAACTGGATACGTCAGTAGAAAAACTGATTAAGAAATAAAATGAAACTTCTCTTGATATTTTTTTTAAACATAAATGCAAAATGACTTACTAAGCTGAAATTATGCAGCCAAAGACATACTATGTCTACTTTACAAAAAGTGAAGAGACAAATATTTTACCTTACTAGCTCAGCTATAATTATTACCTATTTGCAATGAAATGTTTTAAAGAAATATGTAAACCAGGTTATGTTCAATTTTATTACATACATTACTTATAAGGGTTCATTTATTTATTGTATATATATTTATATATATATTATCTATTAATTAAATATATAAAATGTTTGTTTTGTTTCAAAACAATTAATGTTATATGTTAATTATATTTGCTAATGTTGACACTTGTTTATTCAATGTATAGAGTCATGGATCCACACGGTCAACTAATAGGGCGTCGTCGCACTACTTCTGCTAGCAGTCGAGGAGATCACCACGGTGGTCTTGGTGCATTAACAGAGGATCCTGCTGAGGAAGATCAACTTCACGATGATAATAGTGATACTATCTCTACTGGTGCTACAGGTAGGCCTAACTATAAAAAATGATTGAATGTGATATAACAACATTTATCAACAAATTTACAGCATATTTATTACTGTAAACTCAATTTCTTCAGTAATAATACATAACTTGAAATATTTAGTCTTTCTGATATCATTCAGAACATATAGAGATTATATAAAAGAATAACCTGAAAAGAGAAGATTTATTTTTTAAAAGTATTATAATGAAAATGTTGGACTCCATTTAGACTTTTAGTGTTTGTACACAAATAACAAAGTGGCTAATTTTTCAAAGCATGCAATTTTCACACAATCAAAGCATGCGTTCTTATTTTGACAATTTCCAAAAATAATAATATACTGGTATTTCTCAAAAATGTTACCTTTCATGAAATATTTTTATATGAAAGAAAAAAAATTATTGTCTTATGTAAAAATTTGTGTACAGCATTATGTATTCTGTAATTCAGCATATGTAAAATAACTCCTTGCTTCCTTGACCTTCATCTTTATGAAGAGATGACAAAGGGTGTGCAAAACATGTTCTTAAAAAACCTATAATTTTTACCTTAAACAGTTTAATCTATATTAAAACTGTCTAAGAATAGGATTTGGGTACCTTGCATACTAGGACTGCATATTTCTTTATAGAACAATACTTTTCATGAAAATATCTTACTGTTTGTCTTCGACTGATGTCTGAAGTTTCATGTTTCACAGTACACTTCTGACATTACAGTTTTCATTTCTGTGAACTCTCTTAGCAAATTTCTCTTGTACTCCCAACGCACTGTAGACAAAATTTTTCATTTCTATAGTGCCTGTTTAAATTTTGCTGACTCAGTGGATAAACAACTGTAGATTTTTACTGATCCTTTCTCTACATTCAAAAACATAACCAATATTTTTTCCTCTGCCAAAATTTTGTTAAGATATTCGATACCCTGTGTTGCAATTATCTCATACTTTCAATGACATCAGCAAGTTCCGTATTTTTATTAACTTCTGCTTTACCAGTGCTTAATGGGATCAAGATGAATATCCAATGAGGTTACATTGTTGATATTACCAAACATAAAAATATGCTATATTGCTACAGAAAATTGTTTTCAACTACAAGTTAACGTTAATTTTAGAATAGCCTTCATGTAATTATTTCCTTTGCAAATGAAGCATAATTCAACCTCTGATACTGAAAGTAGAAAAAAATTTCTGAAAAACCTTACTTTAAGAACATCATCCAAAAAAAACAAACAATATTTGTTAATATTTTTATTTAATTTGGTAGAACCCAAAATGGAGCGTAATGATGAAATTAATCCATTCTGGATTGAAGATCGTGATCTTAAAAAAGGTCCTGTTGCATTCCTTTCTGCTGCTGAAAATCAATTTTGGAAGGAGCTTCTAGAAAAGTATCTCTTCCCAATTGATGAGGATAAAAATGAAAAGGTAAAATACTATAATTTACAATTATATTTTTCAATTCTTTAATTTAAAAAAAATATAATTTTCTTTTTTAGCTATGGTAATGTACAGCTTTTACAGAAGCACAATAAAAGTTTTATTTAAAACTTCTAAGACTGAGATTAGATGTAAATGTTTAATAGAATTTTCAGTAAAATATACTTGATTTTATATATTATTATACCTTTAACTGATAATTTTTATTGCTTCACATGTTTGAAATCCATAGATATAATCTCAGAGTCATTTAATTATTTAGATCAATGATAACTACTATAAAATTAACTAGATATATAGAAATGAGATAATGGAATTGTTAATGTTTTAATAAATTCACCTAAACAACCTGGTATTTATAAATTTCAGCAGTAAATTTATGTTAAAATAGATATCATTACCACTTCAATACTATCAGTAAAATTACAATGAAATTAACATAAATTTTTTCTGAAATTATTTTAAATTATCAAAAAATTTAATCATTTTTATTGAAATTTTAATATGTTTATGTATGTATAGTTTTTAAAAACTTCCCCCCCCAAAAAATTCGACTACTTCTTTTTTTAGTTTATTATTCATTCCCCAGGCAGAAAATTGGAATAGGAATTCTATTTCTTTGTATTAATTGAGTATAATAAAGGTATAATTAAATGAAGTAGGGTCCTGATTATCCAACCTTCTGCAAACCAGTTTTCTGTTTCATTAAACAATGTCAGAAGGAATCGGAGACCTGTTTAAACACCTACTTCAGATGGGTATTTGAGTCACTGACAATTGTTAATACAAAATCATTTCTGTATTTGGTGTATTTTTTTTTTTGTTTATTTGTAATTTTATTACTCAACTGATTCAATTTTCTATTGTATAACATTTTTAGACCTGTAGTCCTTTTTAGGTTGGATGATCAAGGCTCCAAGGAATGAATTTCTATTTTGTTTTAAGCAATTCATTTTTTTATCTTGTGAGTTGTATTGTTCAGCACTATCTTAGAACAACCTTACCAGATTCTTCAAACACTCTAATTATCAGTTGTTTAATCTTAGCATTATCATTACGGTGAATGAAATGGAATCTTTGTGAAGATAGTGATGAAATTATTTCGTCCTTCTCCTTAACAGAACGTTTAATATCATGGATTAAACATGGTAGATCTGATGTAAAGCCATTGTTATTAATGTTCAAAAAAATGATTTTTTTTTTTTTTGTTGAACGTTCACACCTACTAATGTTAAATATTTGAAATAATTTAAATTTTAATCATAAAAAGTTTTTTTCATTTCACATATAATTTATTAAGTGTTATATGTCTTTACCTTTAAATGTTATATGTGACTTTAAGACAAATACCTACTATGGCATTTTTATAAACTTAATTTTAGCTTATAGAAACTTGTGAATTTTGAAGGAAGTCAAATCATATTAATTAAATAGTTACTAACCATTTTTTCACTTTTATACTAATAAAAAAAACCTTAATTGCATAATATAATAAGGAAAACATTTTGTAATATGTTTTTACTCAAGTTTTATTTTCAGACTGAAAATCAAATATTATTTTTTTAAATATTAATTATACTCGGAGTTCCTATAAAGTGTTATTTATTTTATTTTTCAAAAAAAAAATTTAACAATAATCGTTGAAGGCAAACATTTTCTGCCTTTATTTAATAAAAGAAGGATTAAAAAATAATGGGATATTTGCCCACCACGTCATGTTTTTAGGCTAGAATAGCTTCAGATCTACAAGAGCTTCGTAACTCTTCAGTGTTTGCATTCTTCATGATCAATGCTCTGTTTGTTATGATCGTATTCTTGCTTCAACTGAATAAAGATACATTGCACGTCAAATGGCCGTTTGGTGTGAAGACTAACATTTCTTATGATGAAACTACTCAAGAGGTGAGTTTTTTTGTTACGATTACAGTCAGCTCTCAATGGTTTTCAGCTATCTATATTACTTATATCAATTTACTTATCATGATCGTCTCTTTGATTCATTACATCCTGTATTTCTTCTTTTAAGTTCACTCATTTTTGTGCAGAAGTAAGCTGAAACATTTAAGGAGGTCTGTACTATGTACCCTGACAATGTTAAATTTGACAACTTTGTGAGCAATTTTCTCAGGTTTGATTTAAGTTACGGATTTTTAATTTTTTGAAACTTTTCTTCCATATCTTTTGAGTATGTTGACATTTTTGAAGTTATTTCAACATTTGATTTTTATTTTTAAAAATATATCATTATTATGCTGTTCTGAGTTCCAAAATGTTTAGGAAATTATTATCTCTTTTTAATTTTTATTTGAAATTTAGAACGATGATAGATGTTGATTAAGCTATCTAGGCATAATAAATTAATGGGAAAATTTTCATAAATCATGTTTCATTAGTTCCTGAGAAAATTGGTCATATGTCTGAAAAATATTAATTTCTGGAATAGCAATTAAAGAAATTACTTACAATTTAGTGCATTCCTGGACCAAATGCAGGATCTTCTTCCTCCACTAGCCTAACATTTTCATTTTTATTGGTTAATTCAGCACTAATATCAAAAACACTAAAACCTAAGTTTCATAAAGACTATTAGTAGCATAATGCTTCTGATAAGATGAACTTAAAATACAGCTGTCTAAAACATCATTATTATAGTCTCCTGCAGGGCTAGATTGTATCACTTCTAAATTTTTAGGCTTACTACCCAGGCCTCCTTTTCTCTTTTAAAAACATTTATAGCTTTTGTCATCGTTTAACAATTTATTTACAAACAACCAAAATTAGAATAGAACCTAAAAGACTGTACAAAAAGTGCTGTTAACACATCAAAGAACAAAATAATAAACACAAGACCACAATAACAATACAATACAAGACAGGTTAAACTAAAAATACACAAATAGTAGAAACTGCAGTGATATAATACATAAATAATATAAAATATCCCTTTAGATAAAATAGTAACAAAGAACAATGTACAGAGCGGCGCACAAAATGTACTTACATTTGGTTTGGTTAAAAAATATTTATTTGAATCACAATACAGAAAAGTAAAATACAATGTATTTACTATATACTAGATTATGTTCTGCTAATACTACTGAGCATTTCTGCTACTACTGACTATTTAAACAGTAACTAGTAAAAAGCCTTATATTAAAAACACTCATTTTTAAGTTTCTGTTAAGTTTTTCCTTTGTTTATTTCATTCTACAGATAATTCCTTTTCCGTCTATTTCAGAAACCAATCTCTTTTAACAAAAATTTTTGTACTTTTTAATTTAACATCTATTTCTTATTAAAATCACTATATCTTCTTTGTTTTCTTCAGTATTTATTTATTTTTAAATTTTTTTGTTAGTTTATTATATGTGAACAACATCTTCTTAATTTATATTAAAGGTGAACAACATTTTTATTAATGTATTGAATATAAAGAGACTTTTCATGGTAAGTTTCAGCTAATTGTACATTTTCATTCATTTTTTTTAAAATTGCATCGCCAACTGAGAGCTGACATATTTTTTTTATAACAGAACATGAATTTTTAAAATTTGCTTTCAGGCCAGAATTGCAGCAGACCTGATAGAACTGCGGAACAAGTCAGTGTTCGCATTCTTCATGATCAATGCTTTGTTTGTCCTAATTGTATTTTTACTGCAACTGAATAAGGACAGCATACACGTTGAATGGCCTTTTGGGGTCAGGACAAATATCACTTATGTGGAAGAAACTTCAGAGGTATCATCAAACCATTATTTGTTCCTCCACCTCCAGCATGGATTGCAAATCTCTTTGGGAGTGTTGGTGGACTACCTACATAACATTTATCTTCGGGCTCGTTGGTCTTCAATACTCAAACAAAATACTCACTACTCACTTTCACTTTCTCAATCATTCCTCTTTTCTTTCATCCTTCATCACATTCACATACTTAAATTTGTTATTATTTCATTTTTTTATACACTAGATGTACATTCAGCTACATACTTTCAAATCACACTTTCACATATTATAAATATAACTATACATATTTTAAAATTATGAAGAAAATTGATATGTATAAAGTATCTTTAACTTTTTTTTCTTTTTTAGAACTGTAAAATATTGCATGATTTTTATAACAAACCATAGCAATAAAAACAAATTAAAACTTATAAGTAGAAGAAAATCATTTTAAGTAATGTGTATTCTGCTATTAAATATTTTTCAATTAATATCTTTGTAAATTTTTCAATATAGAAAAATATTTACGTTTAAATACTTAAATTGTGTAGAAGACCTTTGATTATAATAAATTAATAGATATCTGTATAAATCAGTTAAATTATAAATTTTTCTTAAAGATTTTTTTTTATCATAGAAACAGTAATTGCAACTGTTTTAAATTTTAGCTTAAAAAATATTTATCCATCTTTAAGAAACTTCTAATAATTACCTATTTTCCTTTTTACCAAATATTTCCATATAATTCCCTTGTGTTTGGAAATTTTTTTTTTGGTAAACTAACACTGTGTAAATTAGTCATAATATAATGTTAATTATTTAGTACACAGCATGTTTTCTGTTATGTTTATAACATTTTATGTTTAATATTTATAAATCTTTTTAGTATGATTTTTTTTTTGTGATTGGCGTCTTTTAATAATCCAGCATGGGTTTTAAATTGTTTACTGTTTAGTATATAAATAATTTTTAATAATGAACAAGTATTTTCGGTTTGATTTGTTAGAATAAATGTAGTTAATGGTATAATAAAATTTTAAATAAAGTAGTTAGATTAATTTTTGCAAAAGAAGAAAAGAATTTACTCTTAAGTAATTAAAATTTAAAGATCCTAAATTAAATAAAAATATTTTAAAATTGCTGGCTTTTAATTTTTCTGATTACATTAATAAATGTTAGATAGAACTAGTTAGAGCAGATATTGTGTTTAGGTTCTTAAATCCTAATAAATAAATATTATACAAACATAGGATGATTATATTCCTTTAATTTTTAAGTATGTATACATTCTTTTACATGCGCGCACACCCAACCACTCACACACACACACACACACGCACACACACATATATATATATATATATTTATATTTATTATGGCTATCAATCAAAGTTTCTTTCTGTGAGAAAAATGGTGTTCATTAGA
>JAAAKQ030236641.1:0-11175 GCA_010016005.3 Zanna intricata | reverse complement strand
AAACGACTGGCACTGGATAGGGAATCTTGGAGAGCTGCATCAAACCAGTCAAATGACTGAAGACAAAAAAAAAACAGAAAGAAGAAGCAGCACCAACAGATAATAATTCATTCTTCTTGACAAAGAAGAATGAATGTCCTTTCATGATTTAATATCATTTAAAAATTAATATCATCTGCGGAGATTTATTCTCTATGGAGATTGCTAGGGCCAAGGTGCGTCAGTCTACCTGCAGTCTAAAGGTAAAGCAGTCTAGAGGTAAACCTGCAGGTAGAAGTAAAGCGCCTGGCTTCAATGGAAGGACAGTTAAGCTCCTTGTTCGCTTGGTTGGAATTAACATAAGAATTATCACATGCATATTCAATAAACTATTGTTTGGCAGGTTGTTTCCAGTGTGCTGGAAGGGATCGTAAAATTTTTGTTTAAGGGAGGCGACAAGGATCTGATTGTTAGTTCATGTAGGCCTCTGACATTGCTACCATTATCGGTAAGGTCTTTGAGAAGATGCTGTATCTTTATTTGAATGAGAGGTTGGCCTCTCATGGGTTGCTGTTGGAAAACCAGTAAACCCTTTTTCCAGGTTTCGCTATGGAAAAGGCACCGAGGAAGCCTTTCGTGTGATGAGTGTGGGATCAGCCAGTGAAGCGGAATATGTCTTGGGCATCTTCCTAAGCCATTTCCAGCATGTTTATCAATTTGTGGTGGCCCTCTTTCATATTCAAATTACAGAGCCGAGGTTGCTCTAAAAATGAACTGCTGTTGAAAAGTTATATCAGTCATCCAGATGTGTTGCTCCGCGAGGGCAGCCATGAAGTAGGGAAGACACTGTCTAAGAGTTGTCCCCAAGGTAGTGTATTGGTCCTCTCTTATGGGTGGTGGAGTTTGATTCCCTTCTGCAGCTAAGGTTGCCCACTTTGTATCTTGCTGTGGCTTATGCGGACGACGGGCTCCTATTGGTCGAAGGATGCTTGCGAAGGGAGGTCGAGCTCAAGGTCACTTGGACATACAGAATGCCTGAGCTGTGAGCTCATCAACACAACATGACTTTCAACCCAGAGAAGACCACAATGGTTCTCTTCAAAGGCCGTTTGGCAGAGAATCAGCAAGTTCGATTTCAATGTCAGGTCATCGAATAAAGTACATTCAAGTTCAGAAGTACTCTGCGGTATATCTTGATGAGAAATTTTAATTCAAGAGGCACCTTCAATATGTCGCAGGAAGGCCTATAAAACATTTTTGGGATCAAACAGTTGGTCAATCCATATTTGTGTCTCAATTTTAGGACCCTCAGCATCCTGTATAAGGGCATGTGCAAAGCAATTATGTTGTATGTTGCGCCAGATTGGACAGGTAGGATGAAATTTCATAGTTATAGAGATATATTATAGAGGGCCCAACAACTATTACTGTTGAAGGTAACGTGTAGTTACAGTTTGGTTTCAGGAGAGGCGATCTTAATGATTGCAAGAGTGAACTGGTTTATATTCTACCCCTTGAGAAACAGGAGCGGTATGTTGCTAGGAAATTGAGCGAGTTGACTTCCAAAAAGATTCGGGATATTGAGCAACACGGTTATGATGTTATATGACAGGCTAGACAGAGAGGTTATTGATCTCTCCCATCTACCATTATTGACAAATATATGCACATTCTCTTCCCAGACATCAGAAACTTGCGGGGGGGGGGGGCCTCATGGGTTTCCTTTATGTTACTCAATTTCTTACATGTCATGGAGTCTTCAAGGTTAGATTGCTGTGTTCAGCCTGGTGTATTCGGGTCTGTGTTCACAGTGTGAAGGTACAGAGGACAATACCTTCCATTTGTTGTACGAGTATTCAAATACGATCTAGAGCGACTGGATACCTTTGATAATTTGACAAGTTGTTACGATCAATTTGTCAACTGGATACCTTCAGAGCAATGCTTGACATCAGTCAAAACCGGAAGAACTGGGCTGAATGGTCAATGGTTGCAAAATTTCTACACTATTTGCCTACGGAATGTATTGGCATAGGGGATCTAGGGTGTTGCTTGGTCTTGTTCGTATGTACTTTGTTTTGTTTTGATTTCTTGTTAGTATTGTTTTAGTCAGTTGTTTTGTTACAGTTATATAGTTTTGGTTATTTTGTTATTAGTTTTTGTGTTTTTATGCGTTTGTATCACATGTGAACTCACTTTACCATTCGGATAGGTACGTGATTCAGTTCCTACAAATGACTATAGCTTTCAGTCTTGCTTAAGTCTAGAGATATTTAGAGAGATGTGTTTTGTTATTTTTAATAATAATTACATCGATGGGAAGGTTGCCAGTGGCATTTGCATCGGTGGCATCCTGGGCTTAAGTGACAGAGATGTCATATGCAGAGGTTTAAAAGCTGACCTCTGAGAAAACCTATCAGGAGTTTCACAGGGTTTCAGGTGCTATTATGGTACAACGCATGGGGTGATTGGATACTGTCTTCCCCGAGGATATCAGGATGCACAATGTTTCACATTGATCAAATCAGATTCAAGATTTAAAGATATAGTGAAAAATCAAAAGTTTTCCATAACAGCATAGCAACAGTTCCCAACCACTTCATATCCACAAGATGTTTATATTCATGATTTATGTTTTTGAAACATATTTCTACTAACACCGACAGCAGGTAACATTCATAATAGTCAACACATACATAGAAAAACACCACATCTTAATGTGTTCCTACATTTACAGAATATATATATATATATATACATACACACAAAATATACAATAAATTAAATGAACAGAATAATTTATGTACATGATAGATTTAGAGCACATATATATGAGGAGTGACTTAAATGTCATGTAAACAGGAACGTAATGGAATAACCTATCACACAAAATGACAAGTGCTGCAATCTTGTAATATTCTCCTACTCAATAATCTCAGAACTCATTGACTCTACATCCTCGCATTCTTTCTCAGTTGCCATTGTTATATGGAGCTAAATATGTTGGCTGTGTCAAAATGTCCTAAAAAAGATAGTGATAAAATTTTTAATAGCTGAAAATTATGAAATTATTAAAGTATTTTGAATAAGTGGGGAAATGAAATTTTATGCAACAGAAGCTGGTAAAGCGAATATTGAGGATGAACCTCACATCTGTCGACTAGTTTCTTTGATCGATGAGAAGCATCTAAAAGAGGTGAGTGAATTTATTTAAAGTGACTAATGCACCACACAACAATGCATCACCACCCAAATAGACATATTGAAAGAATGAGTCAAACATATTATTGCACGATTAGCCTAACGTAAAATCTGTTCATGGTGGGAACCAGACAAATACAGAAAAAAACAACAACGAAAGATATGTTAAAATTCAATACATTTGGCATCATGAAATTTTTCACTTCTTTTCATAATAAAGGAACAATATTAAGTATTTGTTTCACCATGATGGATGAACTGAAGGATGGGAGGTTGTAAATCAAGGAAACATGACCAGCATTCCATTCATCGACAGAATACTGGTTAACCGTTGGGAGAAATGTGTGTAGTTGTAAATGGTAACCATGGATAAATAAATGTAGGTTTTTATAGCAAATAAATTAACTTTTATGGCATATTCATTTTATTTGATTATCTCTTTTCATTTGTGAGTTATAATAATTGTCTATTACATCTCAGCCATTCCTGGTGTATATATATATATATATATCTAACTAAACAAAATACATCAGGAACAACATCAACTGATGATGTCAGGATAATAACAGCATACAACAGCACCAGTCACTGAATATCACTATGGATGTAACAAAAAATATTAAGACATGTTTGAATAATTTATTTTATAAAATTTGATTTTGTTTATTTAAAATTTTATAGATCTGAATAATTTCTATGATCAACCATCATGAAGAAAAACTTAGCAAATTATATAAATACAATTACATTTTAATTTTCATCATTTATATAAATTTTTACACTTATAAAAATTTTTAAAAAGATTCATGTTGGTACTCTGTTGCATCCACATGTTCCGAAATACCCAAATATTCTATTGTATTTGTTGCCAATTTTATGTTTTTTACTATATGTAGAGTATACTATATTATACTGTATGTATTAGTAATTCACTACGAAGAATAAATAAATAAATATGTATATAAAGGCTTGTATTTTACATCAGTGCCACAATATTCAATTACTTTGGGAAGTGTTCAGTAGAACGTTTTTGAAAAGGGTTGCATTTATCTGAAATGTTAATTTATATACGAATAATATTTAGAATTTCAAAATTACAACTTATTGTTATGTTGGTAAGACCTATACGTACAATAATTAATTTGAGAACAATGATGTGTTAATTTAATCCTCAGGAATTACTTGAACTTGAAATGCAGTTCAAGTTTGTAAAAACACAAAACATTAACATGTAAAACACAAAATAATTGTAACTGTATTTTAACTTAATCCTCTTAATTATATTTAATTCTCTTTTAATTTAATCCTCAGGAATTAATTGAACTAAATTTCATGTAATATGATTAAACAGAAACGTGCAAAACACAAAATAATTGTAATCATACTCTATGATTACAGGTATACTCTAATAATACAATAGAGTCTGATAGTTACAATTTTTTGTGTTTTAACTAATCATGTACTCCACAATTTTTATTATTTTTTTTTTAATCAATACTGTCGTGCTATTATTATTATTATTGCTATTTTTTTTTTTTTTTATAAAAAACTTATTGAAATATTACAATTTTTTTTTTTTTTGTAAATAAAAAATAAAAATATTTAATAATAGATTCATAAGTTACTTTTTTCTTTTTTATCAATAATACATTTTAAAAATAATTATCATACTATTTTCAAATTCTTTCTGTAACTGTAATTAACAAATAAATATCATCTATTTAATAATTATTTAAAATATACAAAAAAATATATTCGTAAAATAAATTTAAATTATTCATAATAAAGGCCAAAAACAGCTCCAGTTATTAAAAAGTATTTATTTTCCATTCTGTATGTAGCAAAATTATCTCTTTCAGAATCCCATAAAAATTTTGCTAGCGTTTTCACACTTTGCTTATTTTTTTCACATATCTGAACCACACAAACTAGTTTGTATCTGTAAACAAATGAAAAAAAATTATTATCATAAAATTCAACGTTTTTTATTCTAATTAATATTTATTTACAGTAGCTCGCTTGACGTGGGCGAATGATTCGTGTATTTAACACGATACGACTTCCCCACAATATTTTAACAATATTTTCACGGTCGCCAATTATAGTGAGAACATGATGCGTATAAATAATAACCAACACGATATCAAACCTTCGCACAATAATTTATTTAACACAAAAAAATAAACAAACAAACACTTACAACGCTTAACAAAATCTACATGAAACAATTTTAAACTTCGTGGAGAATAACGACATCGGAACACGTCACACGACTGAACAACGAAATAAACCTATGAATGAACCAATGCACGGGCCTCTCAATCCATTTATATAGTATTAGCTTGTCTTTCTAGAAAGTACCAGGAACATCGATTTGCTTCTATTATAAATATCTTCATTATTTATAAATACAATTAACTCTAAACAATACAAATAATTACTTCAATTTCAGAACTAAACTTTATAAATGTTCATTTGCCAAATAAAAATTTATTTTTAAGAAAAAAAAAACAATTCAAACAAAAATACAACTTTACTGTTTCTAGTAGAATCTAGTACACGCTCTAGTGCTCTCTATGAGTTTCTAGAGAAAGTTCAAAATCTGAACACTAGACAAAGACTGAATTATTTAAATACTATTAACATACAAATTAAATAATATCAACAAAATATTATTATTAAATATAAAAATGAAATATTATTAACAAGATACCATTATTAAATATTATTAACATAAAAATTTAACAGTGTTTATCATTTTAAATAGTTATAGATTTATTTTGTGGACTTCAATATATTTGGGGAGTTATAATAATTTTTATAAAAACCTTGTACTACAATACGCTTAATTGTTAATTTCTTGTTAATTTTTTTTGTCTTTTCTAATTTTTTGTTGATTTCGACACGATTCCTGTTGGTACGTTTAATCTATGCGTTGATAACGTTAAAGGTTAGATACCGATATGATCGGTCGTTCTGGTCTTCATTTATTCAAAATGCTTCGAGCTAATCCTTCTACTGAGTTGTAGTTTGCAAACATATATACACATATTGGTCCTCCGTGCATACATACAACATCTAACTACAACAATCAATCTTTACATATTTTCTGGTCCTCCTCGGCCGGATCGAAGCAGCTACAACTTTACAGCTGTTATTTCAGATTTCACTGAAATAAATAGATTGAATTTAAGGGGAAAAGGATGTAAATCCCTTTTCTTGTTCTTCTAAAATTCTGTTCTCTGGAATTTTTCATCGTTAGATAATTCGTTTTAAATAAATTTTCACTTTTTCTACTTTATTATAACATTTTAATGATTTTCCTGATCTTCATAATCCTCGGTTTCAACAAGATGGATCCACGGCCAACATTGCCAGAGCATCAATGGCAATCGTTTGACAGCTCTTTGGTAACGATGTAATTTCACAGTTTGGTGACATTCACTGGTCCCCCAAGATCACCGGTCATGGTAATTTCGAGGAGTATTTAAATAATATAGGAAAGAGGGTCTCCTCAGTGTATATGTATTGCGATCGCATTGACTCCGTAATGCACATGTTTTTCCACTGTTCTGTGTGGAAGGATCATCGGAACCGTGCAGGCATCACTGGGATACTACCGGAAGAACTAGTGGAATACATGCTGGCATCGAATGATAACTAGAACTTGGTTCACCAATTATCAAGAGACATCCTACGTTTGAAGGATGAAGAGGGTCGGAGACGAGGAGTTTAGTATGTACCTCTGTTATGTCAACTAAGAAGTCAACATCTTTCCATGTCTTGAGTCATCTATAGATGTTAAACTCTTCACACAGCAATGAAATCATCGAGCTATGAGTTCTGGACTGATGACAGGATGGCCAAGAAAAGCAGTCTGTTCGACGTGAAGAAACAGACCTGAGAGTGAAGGGGGATGGATAGCCATCTGCTGATTTGCCGTTCGCCCGTGTTTGCATGGATGGACGGCAATGATGACGCACGGGGACTCCTGGTCCTCTGAGCTCGAAGGCACCTCCCAGGATTGAGTGTTGCTTAACTCCAGGTCCGGCACCGGGAGGGGAGAAGCGGTGAGAGAGGTTTGGTCTGTAGAGAGCAGGCCACTACACGCACTTAATTTAACATCTTTGTGGAAGCTGCTTTGCTCGGGTTTTTTTAACCTGAGGTTCGAGGAGTCAGACACTTATATTGCTTTGTAACTCATCTCATCGAAAAAAAACGATCTCTAGATTTGTCGATGTGCGATTTTTTCTTGCGGGGCCACCTCAAAAGTGAAAAGTGTACATCGCTTGCCAGACGACAATCGTTGTGTTGAAAATGAAGATTCGAGAAGAAATCGCTGCAATTCCCGTGGAAGTGTTTCAAAGTGTCATGCAAAATCTCAGCATTTGCTTCAAGGAACGCATACATTCGAATGGCTAAATGATAGCCATTGAATTGACATAGACACTGTTTTTAGAAATTGAAATTTTTTTCTTGGGACACTTAATGATGGCATGTAATTTACTTTTTGTTTTCAACAATAAAATTTGTAAATTAATTTTTCTTTTTTACTTTTGTGAGAGTTACTTTAAAATTTCCCCTTTCCTTGTGCCACACTGTTATCAATGTTCGGGGAATATTGAAATTTACAAACGATTTGATTTTTTTTTTTTTTTTTTTTTTTTTTTTTTTTTTTAAGAAGTAAATTAATTCTTATTGTAATTTTTTATTATTTATGATCCACTACACTAAACAGTAATAAAAACAAATTTATAAATTTAGACCAATATAAATATTATTTCCATTTATGTTAGTGGAAAGGTTATATCGAAATTTCATTATCTTTAATTTTTGTTTTTTAGCAGAATTAATAGTAAGCAAAACTATTCATCGGATGGGATCGATTTTATTTAGGTCATGACCTACATAAAATTATTTGGTCTCTGTTGTTAGATTTTAAAAATGTGTAAACGAATTTACACCGATATTAATATACCTCATTTCTAAGTAAAGGGCAAATATTATTTATAAAGGATCATATAGAAACATAGATTTCATGTAGACTATTAAAATTTCAGAAAATTTAACTAGCGTCTTTAGGAATATTAATAAATTTCTGTAATAAGTTTAGTAAAAATCAAATATAACAAGAATAAATAGAGGGTTAATTAACATGATTTTCTACTGACATCCTTATAAAGGTTAATATGGTCATAAAAATTTAAGGTAATTTTATGAAATTTCACAAGCACGGTAAAGTGGAATAAAAGTTCATGTAAGAGTTCGCACGGAGAAAAGTTAATTGTTCCATGAGAGTAAGTTGGTACCACTGAGTGTTAGTCTGCGGCAGATCGAACGCACGTTTTATGAAATTTCATCAATTTTCTTTAATAATATGCGGTAAGTTCTGTTTATCATTAGCTCGAAGTCAAATTTTTATTTATAGGAGTTAATTTTAAGTGTCTTAAGTTAATTACATAATCTTGCGGATTAGATATTGCTGTAAATAACAAATTAAACTATTCGACTGTACAACCATTGTTGCCCTTTTTGTTCACAGATCGCAGCACCAATCAAACAACAAAACAGTGTAGTCTGCGGCAAAAGTTGACGTTTCCCTGTTTTTTTTTTTTTTGTTTTCTTTTTTATTATAAAATATACAAAAACGTTTTAACTATTACAATTTCATTATTTAAGATGACTTTGCTAAATATTAACGTGTAATCGATTATATTATTTTATCGAGCTAAAATTTTAGTTGTAATTTAGCAGTTACAAAAAAACGATTGATTGAAGGCTCTGCTAAGAAAAGATGCCAGACAAAAGCTAGAAGCTGGGGTATTCAAGAAGACAAATTACCAAAGACCTAGGAATAAATTATACAGCTTTATGGAAACGATTGACATCCGATTTTTAGACTTTAAATGAGTTTTATCGTCGTGTTTAGTGGCGGCTCGCGTATAGACACTGTGGAACTGCAGCTTCCCCTATTGCCATCACTTAATATTATCGATAAAATTTAATATAATGAGTCCTTCTTTACGTTATTTCTTGTATGAAGTACAAGGAAGTATTATGATCGCGAAAAATTTCTTTTCTCAAATTTCAACGGAAATATCCATTTATCCATTTTGGCCATCTCTGAATTAATTTTGACTAGTTTCGGCGTGACGTTTGTACGTACGTATCTAGTATATCTAAAAAATGATTACCCTTAAAATGTTGGATTTATAACATCTAGTTGTACACTTATATTTTTCATTGCAATCGACTAAACCAGAAGTGTCCAAAAAAACCCAAAATCCCAAAAATTTGGATTTTGGACTTTTTTTTAAATTTCAATAATAAGTCTTCATTGACAGCCTTTAACAATATATCGTAAGTGGTACCCGTTTTCATTGGTCCCAGAGTTATAGCCAAATAAAATATTTAATAAATCAGTAGAAAATGATTACGACAGAAAATAACAGCTACATATATTTATGAATGAAAATGAGCCATTTATCGATTTTTTACTGATATAGAATCTAGCACAATCGATTCCTGGCACCCAGAAAACTGTATAGAAAAAAAATTCGTTAGAATCGTTTCCGAAAAAAATGTTCATATAGACGAAGATAGCTCGCTTTTTAGTGTAGGATATAAACCGTTAATGAGCTAGTAGAAATCTACAGTATTGTACTGTTAATTCTCTATACTTCATCTAGCTGTTTGTATAACTTTTTATATTGTAATTAAATCTAATAATGGTACTAACGGAAAAATTACATTAGGTCCATAGGGTGTAGTAATAATTAAACTTGGAAGATTTGGAGCTTTTTTCAACGAAAAACAGAATAGAGAGTTGGCAGACATTATAATGAAACTATGATTATTTGTACAACTTATTAAGGATCTTCGTAGGCTCGATTACGAATTTTACGAACGCAATAAACTCTAGAATTCTTTTAATGAAGAAACAAAACTTGCAGGTAAAGAGTGGGTCTTAAATTTTCTCATAAGACACAACTTTTCCTCGCGAATCCCTCAAGAACAAGTTTTGTTCGAATCATGGCCTTCAGTAAGGTTTAATTATTATATTATTCAATTAATTGCTTCAACAGTTTTTTAAAAATTTGAAAAAGCTCAATGCCGAACCTATAGTAACGCGGATGAATCTGGTATCAATACTGTACTGACAAAGCTCCTGAAGTAGTGCCACCCGAGGGAAAAAATGTGTTAGCAAAATGTTCTCTGCTGAGAGGATAAAATGTATGACAACCGGTTAGTTTATCAACCTGAACGAGCAATTACCCGATATCAAGAAGCCGAGTTGTTTATTTGAAAATGAACACAAAAAAGTACGTGCTGTAAATAAGCAGTTAAAAAAAAAAACAATAGCAAATTCTGAGAAATCTAAATGAGTTCCAGACTGTAATAAGAAAAGAGAAACATATCTATAAAAAAAAAAAAAAAAAAAAAAAACTGTTTGGCATGAGAAAACCTCAATAATCCTTCTTCTGAAGCTTGAAGATTATAAGGAACTTACAAATGAAAACCGGATCAAATATTCTTCATGCGAGGAATAGTTGCATAACGACTGCTAAATAAATAATAGATTTATTTAAACCTATAATTGAAATGCAAGTTGCCAACTTTTGCCCCACCTACAAAAGTTCACATTTTTATATCTTTTTGAAAAATGTTTTTTTCATAGTTTTAATTTAAATAAATAATTATAACTTTGTTATTTATTGAAACACGAAGATTCAATAACATAACTGAAAAAGTTTGAATATTTCCAAACTCTTTCTTTTTAATTTACATAAATTATATTCACACCTTACGTACGAACTCTTGCCCCGTTCTACACTAATGAACTTCGTATGATATCAACGTGATCTCTAATTATGTTGATACTACTATTATCGCCGGCCTCCGTGGCGCGAGTGGTAGTGTCTCGGCCTTTCATCCGGAGGTCCCGGGTTCGAATCCCGGTCAGGCGTGGCATTTTTCACACACGCTACAATTCAT
>JAAAKQ030236619.1:0-11175 GCA_010016005.3 Zanna intricata | reverse complement strand
AACGGGGATAGGGAACATCCTTGTCGTACTCCCTTTTTTATTACAGCTTCTTTTGTATGTTCTTCGATTATTACTGTATCACTTATTAGAACTGAAATATTATTTTTAATCGACCCACAAAAATTATCTTTTTTATCTTACTGGAACTTATTTTCGTATTTTTACTTCCTTGTACTTCATACAAGGAAGTATTGTATTCGTGAAAAATTTCAGTTTTCAAATTTTGGCCATCCCTGAATCCATTTTGATTAGTTTCGGCATGTCTTTTGTATGTGCATACGTACGTATGTATTTATCTCGTGTAACTCAAAAACGATTACCAGTAGAATGATGCAATTTTGGGTTTAGGACTACTGTAACATCTAGTTGTGCATCTCCTCTTTTGATTGCAATCGACTGGACCAAAAGTGTCCAAAAAGCCCAAAATCCAATTTTTTTTTTAATTTTCGACTTTTTCTTAACTGTAGCAATAAGCCCTAATTGAGACCTTCTCAACAATATATCACAAGTGGTTTTTATTTTTATTCTTTACAGAGTTATAGCCAAGTAAAATTTTAATTAATGAAATATTTACATTTTACAAGAGGAAAGAACATCGGTTCGAATTAGACTTCACCTCTTTTTTTTAACTTTTCTTTTAATTTAAATATATTGATTTATTAATAGTTATTAATCTCTGATTGTAAAAAAAAATTACAATAAATAATGATTCAATAATAACAATAAAAAATATTTAAAAAAAAAATCAGAAATTATTAATGAAATAAAATGTTATCTACTTTTAAAAATGTGTATATGTAACTTAATAGGCGTCAAGAAAGTCGCGTGGTGTCCACACTATATTTTTAAATTATAATTGACTTCTTAGCAAAAATAGAATCATTTTTCTTGGGCTGTTATATAGTTTGTGATGTACTTTTTTGTTTCATAAATTTTTACCAATCCTTGTCTCACTTATTAATGAATTTTTTCGATCTATTTTTACATCTTTTGTGTGCTACTTTCATTAAAAAATCATTGTTCATGAAGGATCGATACAAACATCAGTTTATTGTGTGGAATGATTTACCCGAATTGTTCATATCAAAGTTAGATGATATTGTAAATTTTAGAAATTTTATTTTCCTTTGGTTTATGTCGAGGGAAATTTTGATCGAATATGTATAAATATATCTTTTTATGTAATATATTATCAATTCAAATGAGAAACTTTTAATTACAAAGTACACAATATTCAAAGCTACACAGTTAAAGTTATTTTAATTAACATAGTTTTGTAGAATTTAATACATTTTTAATTTATTCAGCTGACAATGTTTTTTGAACCGGTAGTTATCCACCTGTGGAATTCATATTTTTTTTAGTGTTAATAACTAATTATTAACAATCAATTTTTTTACACAAAATCAAAAAGGTTCTAAAACTTTTTTGATTTTGTGTAAAAAAATTATAATCCAGGAAATGGACGTAGATACATCAGTTTCTGAATTGATTAAACTTCATAAGGACAGGAATTTATTTTTCCATAATTACACTTGTTTTAAGAAATCTTATGTACCTTACAACGACCATCAAGAATGGTAACATTTTTATTTACTTTATTTATTTACTTATCTAAACAAACCTAAGTTATTTTAAATTAAGAATATATTTGAGTTTTAAATACAATATTACATAGTTTCTTCACTGATCAATTCATTCCCGATAATCCTAATGAAAAAAAAAAAATAATTTAGACATTTTGTTAATAATTGTTTGTTCAATTAAGACATATTAATCAAAGGAAATATATTTTCAACTGATAATACGTGTAAAAAGGCTACAAATATATATTAAATAATTAACATACATAATTGTTTAATGAAATTATATTTAACTACCGATTCGAAAAGTTTCTTTAACGTTGGGCTACTCATTAAATTTTGTTACCGTAGCAAAATAATCAAATGATATGGCATCCACATTAATTTAAAGTTTTAAAAACACAGGATTTTTTTCTGATTAAAAAAAGTGCAGGACTATATAAAGTAATTATACCTTTTACGATCAAGAAATTTAGCTATTGGAGATAATATTGGAAATCCATCTTGGTCTACGTCGCACATCGACACCCATACATAATATATATATTAACTCTGTAATATACTTAACCCACAGACACGGGTACTTTTTTGCAATTTGCCTCCAAAAATTTTTCACTTGTTTTTTTCTTCAATTCATTTAAATATTATACAATAACATTGCCATGTAAAATTATGATGGAGAAACGTAATTATTTTGAAAAAAAAAAAAAACCATACAATTTTCAATAATTTTTATTTTTTAAGTGTTTGTCCAGCTCAGTTTTAGAGTAGAATTACATTTTGAGTATATTTATAGATTCGTGGAGAAAATATTGAAAATTTTAGGGGGCAAATTCAAAAAAAGTACCCAGACACGTAAAAGAATGAATTGGAAATACCGGTATCCTTTCATTAAAAATTTTGTATGACTATTTCAGATATTTAACCTTTCATTAGGTTTCTTTTATTATTTCATTTGATGATGATATTTGACTGTTCTGTAGAAATTTTTTTCACGGTTGAAATCATACTATGCTATGATCCTTATTTTTATATGTAATGTTGTCGGTTTATTACGCTTTAGAATTGTTTTTAATTTTCTTTTAGTGTATGGTATTCCTCTTCGAACTTAAAAATACAAGGAGTTTAAAAGTACCTATTCTATTCCAGTTCACTGCTCTACATTCCTCCTGCATGTTTAAAGCATGTTTCTTATTTATTTTATTCATAGATTTTAAATAAATTGGATACAACATTGTAAAAATTAAGAAAAAACTGAAAAATTTAACTCTAGAATTCATTAAACTTAAAAAATTATTTATGTTAGCATCTCCACGCACTATTAACAGTTTAAATTAACTATAATCGTAGATCCTATTTTTTCCCCTCCCCTGGGGCGGACCTCCAATAAAGTATGGCACAACCCAGGAGACGAGCATCTCACTCTAGTGGTGGTCTAGAGTGCGGAACAAGGAAAATCCGTAAAGGAACCAAGATTTCCATCTTTATTAATCAAATCTTTCTTTTACTCGTCGTGAAATCTTTCATAATCGTAGATACTGGTATATTTTTGTTGTTGAATCAAATATGTTGGATATTTTATTTAAATCATTTAATGAATTGGCTTGTTTTGAAGAAAAACTTAGCCCTCAAGTTATAACCATTAAGGGACTTGAAAAGTAAAAATTATTTTTTGATAACATTATCTGTATACTCACAGAATTATTTAGTTAAAAAACGCACACAATAACAAATAAAAGGCGTCAGAGAAACTGTAATTTTAGCGAATTAAAAATGGTAAACATAAAGAAAATTATGATTTTGAGATCTAGATTTGTTGTATTGATTACAACAAATTCTTTTTTTAGAAAAAAAAAATTTTAATATTTCTCCGTCTGATACCATTTCTTGAATTGCTTTTTTTATATACATTACAGATCTGAAAATACAATTTTTCTATCTTTCTTAGTTAAATACGCTTTAAAAAAAATGAAGGAAACCTATAGTTAAAAATTATAATTTTGCGTCGCCATACCTGTGTTAGAATGATTTCGTTGATGGATTTCTTTTACAAATAGACTCAGACACATCCAGAATTAATATCTTAAAGTAATTGGCTCGCATAAATAGTATTCCATTACCCTTTAAGCGGCATTCCATCACCGAAATGTCTTGGTGGAAACGTTAAACGTGTTTGTCACTTATGTTTCCAAGGTTGTCCGGGAAAAAATCCAGATATGTGTAGAGGAAATATATTTTAAAATACATATTACATTTGTATGAAGTAAGAAGTTGATTAACAATATCGTGGAAATTATCGGATTTTTGTTTGCTGAGAAAATTTTTCAAATGTTTTTAAATGAAGTCCAAGCTACACTTTCTATATTATTTAACATTGAGTTAAATACATAATTTTTGACCAACTCTCTTACTTGAGGACCAAATAATATTCCTTGTTTAATTTTTCCTTTCGAAATTTCTGTACAAAAATCCGCAACTACTCTTCTTCATTGCTTTTACAAAATTGTTCATTATTCGTAGCTTGATGTGGAAAGGGGTAAAAATATTTTTTGGGGAGTTCAACTTAGGCCGCCTGAATATATATTTTTCCCATTTGGAGTTATTCTTGTTTCTTTCACTCTTTGGTAACATAATATTTATCCCTAGCTCGGTTGTCTCATTCACAATAAAAAAACATGTACTTGCTGCATGCCTAACAAAATAGTTAAAAACTTTCAAGTTACCACATATGTTCAAGCTGTTTTTTTTTTTATAATTATTTTTTCAAGAACGTCTTTCATCACATCGCATGTCTCTTTCAAATTAATACCATAAGCGATTGGTATCGAAGGATATTTGTTACCGTTGTGTAGTAGAACCACTTATAAACTGTTCTTGGACGAATCTATGAAAAGGCGCCATTCGTAGGGTTTATGAACTTGTCCTAACTACATCATACCTCGAACTTGTCCTAACTACATCATACCTCATCAATATTTGTGGAATAAACCAAATTATTTTCATCAATACAGGTGTATTGATTACTACTGTAAAGTACTAAGAAAGTTCTTTTTGTTAGCTTCGAAAGCACAAAATTTTTGTATTTATTTGAAGTATTCTCCAACCTTGCAGTCTTGATCCTAACAGTTTAGCTTGATTTTTTTATAAATTTGAATCCGTAACAAAGTCATTTAATTCACCTTGTGATAATTATAAGATGTGGCTTATTGCAAGATAACTCAAAATGAAAATAATTTTTCTTCAGTACTGCCTGATTCTTCAATCATGGTTTCTAAACTACATTCCAGGTTAAACAAAAGTAACAATCTGTTACATGATCCGTTGGTTCATGCCAAACCATATGGCAAAGCTTTCCGTGTACCTTTCAGCCATCCTTTTAAATATATAGAATAATTAGTGCATAATATTCACGTCTTATCCTCATCGACAATTTTATACTGAAAATATAAACGATATACTTTTTTAACTAAAGTTTAATGTTTTTCTATTTGATTTTACGGTAAACTGGTGAGTTTACCTAATGTATTTACCTGTACTTTGTGTATTTACTTGTATGTATTTATGTATGTGGTGATATACATAAAAAAAGGCATCCACATGATTTATACAATTTTGAGGCATTATGACACTGCACTGTTAACAAACTTAAAACAGCAGTAAGACTGAACAAAATTAATTCATTCCTAAATTCTGTATTTAATACAAACAACACTACTGTGTTTTCAGCTACATGTTTTCACCTGCACAGACATGATTAATTTAAATTTGAAAATTTTTCAAAAATGGTGGGTGATAAAAAGATTCTGAGTTC
The DNA here is from genome assembly GCA_010016005.3 of Zanna intricata. Lineage (NCBI taxonomy): Eukaryota > Metazoa > Arthropoda > Insecta > Hemiptera > Fulgoridae > Zanna > Zanna intricata. The sequence goes on along the minus strand of JAAAKQ030236619.1, from coordinate 5,781 downwards.
ATATTCGTTTTCAGGGTAAAAAAAAAAAAACAGATTAAGATCATGTATCGTATGTTAGGAAACAAAAATTATGTTTATCAGTATTACTATAAAAAAATAGTTCGTCAGTTGTGGAGATGATTTTGTTTAAAAGATACTTTCTCGTGTTTGTTTCTTTTGTTTTTGTCGCTTCCATACTTAGTATAATTTTGTGTGTGCGTGCGGGAGGGTGTAAAAAAAGTTGTTTAGATCCAAATTATATAGAAAAAAAAAACAGTTTGAAAAAGGAAAAACATTTACTTAATTTTCATGTTCAAACCCCAATAATTGAATAAGCATATTGAAAAAAATTAATCTGCCTACATACCTAATTTGTGTAAATTTTCTCTATGTATTCATCAGGTCATACGGGTACAGTGCATTTTTGCCGTCACGTACACATTCAGGAATACTTATTACTTATTTTGTATTCAATTGTATGTACGAATTTACACGTAACGTAGAGAAATTGAAATATTATATTTTAGATAAAATATGATTTTACTTCGAATAAAATATGTTGATTTTCTGTCTCTAGTGAAATCACTAGGGGATTTGCTTTGGGCAGTTATATTTCTATATATCAAGCGTATACACACGATCAATAAAACCTTATTACCGTTTATTATTAACGTTAGCGTTATAAGTTTTGATTTTAGATGATTAGATGGTACTATGATTCGCGTAATACTTAGCTTTGATTTGATTTTCTGCTCCGGCCGACCTTTTCTTGCTCGGATTACTGTTATATTTCACTCTTCTCATGTTGTTTAGTTATTAATGATGTCTGAATGAAAACAAACTAATCTGTGCTGTATCCATTAATTTCACGGCTAACTCGCCTCGTCTATGCTTCATATAGACTGCCTTTTCTCCCTGCCTCGTTTCACGTACAGCGAAACATCGTTCTCCGACTTGAAAGCCCGTGGGGGAATCTTTCGGACCTCTGCTTCTCACCTCAGGACTTGTTATAAAAGGATAGACATGTAGATAGATTACCCGCAAATAGATATCCGTGTTTGATCGTTTCACTCTGTTGTGAATAATGTTGTTAAGTGTTACGTTGTTTATTTATAAACTTAATATTTCATTGTGATCTCTACTCACATTTTTCCTTTTCGTTATATCTTTCATCGATTTTATTTCTGTGTCCATCAGATTACTTATTTACATAATGTTTTCTTGTAGCTCGTATCTACTTTCATACATATTTATTATATGATTGATTGTTTAATGTTTAAATCTCGAATCTAAAAAAGAAAGCTGAGATTAAACAATTCACAAAATTATATTATTCATTCTTTAATCTCTATTAATTATATTATAATTTTTTTTTTTTTATAACTTAATAGTAAAAGTACGAGGGATATAAAGTAAAGACCGCTAGGAATTTTTCTCCTTAAGGTTTGCGAACCTGTGTCGTTCATGGCCACGCTAGTAATGTACACACTGCATTGGTATTTGTAAATTGACCGTTGTAGTGTTTTTGATTACGTGTGAGTTATTACGTTATAAAATGAACAGGTAAATCGACGTTGCTGCCTACTGAAATACATGGAGTCATCTATTTTTTAAACCATCAAAGCGTTAAGCCGGCTGAAATTCATAGGCATTTAATTGCTGTGTACGGTGATAATGTATTAAATGACAGAAACGTCAAACTCCGAAGGTTGTGTAAAAGGTTTAGAAATAACAGAATTAATGTGCATGATGAACATTCCGGGATGCTCTCGCTGATCACCGATGTCTTGTTGAAACGTGTCGATGGTGAAATCAGAAAAGACGGTCGATTTCTGACTTGCCCTTCTTTTTCCTGATTTTTCAAGAGTTGTTATTGGTCGCATTGTTCATCACTATCTAGGCTTCAAAAAGGTTTGTGCACTTTGGGTGCCGCACGTCTTAACGGAACATCACAAAAAAATCCGATTGGGATCTGCTTTGGAATTTTTGATGCGCCGCACAGAAAAAAGTGCTGAGTTCTATAATTCAGTTGTTACCGGCGATGAAACATGGATTTCGTATTATACGCCAGAGTGAAAACGGCAGTCAAGTGAATGGCGTCATCCTCAATCACCAACCAGACCAACAAAGATCAAGTCATAGCCATTTGGACGCACACTGATGGTCACAGTCTTTTGGAGTCGGTTTGGCATACTGCTGATTGATTTCATGCCCACGTGGAACGATTATAAATGCAGAAGCTACTGCGAAACTCTACGTAAGTTATGCCGCGCGTTCAAAATCGGAGACGTGGGCGGCTGACGGACGGTGTCGTCCTGCTGTACGATATTTCGGGTGCGACACGTGATTTACTGAGAATATTCTGATGGGAAATTTACGATCATCACCATATAGTTCCGATTTAGCTCCTTTTGATTACCATTTGTTTGGGAATTTGAAAGCGTTTTGAGTAGTAAGAAGTCGCGGCTGACGATGAACTTAAAAATGCTGTTCAATCAGTGGCTAAATGGACTGGCTGCAGAAGAATACTATGAGGGTATATTGAAGCAGGTGTATCGCTACGATAAAGTCTTAATCCATGCGGGAATTATATAGAAAACTAGAATAAGGTATATAGTTTAAGATAAATTAAAAGTATTTAGAAAGTTTTCAGAATAGATTTTTTTTTTTTTTTTTTTACAATGAAACAGTTTTTTCTTTAGAGATAACCTCTCGTAGTTTTTTATTTCAATTGATTGATGAAATACTATATTTTAAAATGTCGATAAAAAAATCCTAAATGAACTGTCTACTTAACATGTTATCTACACATCCTCTACGCCATAATTAGTTATGATTTTGGTGTGGAACAGTAAATATAAAGCATTATTTTTTATTTAAAACCAAAAAACTTATTTCTGTTATTATATTGAATCGATTTCAATGATTCTTCTACCAGTAGAAATGTTTTCACGTCTATCTTTTACAAACAAGCCTAAAATTAATATTAATGCTGCTACATAAAACTACAGATTATTAGTTTCAAAGTATTAAAATAAATAAATTTCTTGTAAACAGCAAAAACACATTTAAATTTTTTTTTGTTTATTTTTAATAGAATTTTTATCTTCTGTCAGTTATTAGAAAATTATATAAAAATTAATTAATTTCTTCAGTTTAATGAACTTTACATCTATTGGATTTTCCTATTTTTAAATATTTCCGGAGGCATGTAATACTGATTAGGTGGTGTCAGTGACACCTAATCATCTGTTTTTAACCAGAATTGTACACCAAAAGTTTCTCACCAAATTTCTTTAAAATATTTCAGTCTACAATTAAGATAAATCATTGTTTATTGAAAAACCACAAAAATTGGGAACTCACGGTAAAATGAAGCAAGGTACAACATTTTTGTCCACATAAAGATTTTCTTCTTGTATTCTGTGATGTCCTGAACTGGCACCTTAAGTTTTGCCAACAGCTTCCAGGACAATCTATATACATGAGAATTTAACTGGCAAAAGGTAATTTAATTTAACATTGTAGTAATCTTTCTGGACATTTAAAAAAAATTTATATAGTGTATATTATAGCAGTATAGTGGAGAATTTAAGTTAGTTCATCTTCGTAAAAATAAGTATTTACATTTATTTTTTACTTCCTTGTTCAAAGTAAAGGAATTTACTTTGTGATCGCGAAAAGGACGAAAGTTTCCTTTTCGCTAAAAGGAAACTTGTGATCGCGAAAAATTTCGGTTTTCAAAATTTAAGCGGAAATATCTCTTTGACCTTCCCTGAATCCATTTTGACTAGTTTCGGCGTGACGTCTGTACGTACGTACGTACATATGTAAGTATATATCTCGCATAATTTAAAACCAATCAGCCGTACGATGTTGAAATTTTGGATTTAGGTCTATTGTAACACCTAGTTGTCCACCTCCCCTTTTAAATGCTATCAATTGAACCAAAAGTGTCCAATAAAGCTAAAAATCTTAAAAAGTTTGGATTTCGGACTTTTTCTTAACTACAGTAATAAGCCCTCATTGAGAGCTTTTCAACGATATAAGTGGTACTTATTTTTATTGGTATTTATAGCCAAACAGAATTTCAATTATGAAATATTAGGATTTTACAAGGGAAGGCATATCGATTCGAATCAGACTTCATCTCCTTTTTCCTTTTTTGACTGTTTAAAATTTTTTTTTACCTTTTTTTAAAATTAAATATAACGATTCATTAATAAATTATTAATCTCCAACTGTAAAAAAAAATTATTAAATAATAGCAAACAAAAAAAAAATATCAGAAGATATTAATGAAATAAAATTTTATGTATTTTAATTTTTTTTTAAATGTGTATATGAAATTTAAAAGGCGTAGAGGAAGGCGTATAGGAACTTGAGGAGTGAAATAGTTTCTTGATGCCTTCTTGAATGATTCAGAATGCAAGCCCAATGAAATATAAGCATATTCGAGCTTACAAGTGATAACCTTATAGAATAGAGATTTACCGTTGGGTATTGGCTTTGTAATGAAAATCATTCCAATTAAGTATATCTTCTGAGGGATGAGATGAATGAATTGTAGCTTGTGTGTGAAAAATGCCATACCTGACCGGGATTCGAACCCGGGATGAAAGGCCGAGACGCTACCACTCGGCCACGGAGGCCGGCTCATTCCATGTACCTTAGCTGCTTTAAACGCCTCAAAGATGCAAGGAGCATTTTGCGATATGTAAAGCAACAAATGAACGTACTCGTTCCTGTGGGAAATGTTAAACTTCTGTACTTTCTTCTTTCCCAGTACTCGATAAACGGGAAACTGGAATGGAATTATTTTAAAATATTTATGATTCGCTTTAAATACAATTCCATTTGCACAGAATAAAAATCAACTTAAAACTATTATATAGGTGTATTCGCTATCCGGTAGTCTATTACAAATCGTTTAAATATGTACCGGTACATTCAAATGGAACCTATTGTCAGTTTTTGTATATTACTTATGCTAAGCCACAAAATTCATCATTAGTAATAAATAAAGTATTTAAAATGGAACGTTTATTAAAAAAAATTGCTGAACTAATGCTTCAGAAATTTCGCGTCCTTGATTTTTTCAAAGATTTTTAATGCTTATTTTCCGCTTTTCAGTTTTAAAAGCATTATACGTATTAAGTTGATATAAGATTATTATCGTAGTTTAAGAAATGTTTTAACGTCTTTCATCAGATGATCCCAAAAACTTTCGTTAACTTTTTTGTTGATTTTACAATCAACAGTGTAAGTTTCCGTTTTCAGACAATTTTACATATTCCTGAATTAATTAATCATCTGACAAAATAATATTATTTTATTTAGTACAGTAACTATGGGGAAAAATATTGTCTTTAGCTAGAATTTTTAAGTTTACATTTGACAGTAGTTTTTTCTACTTAAAACTTGACTGTTAGTAACTGTGGCTTACTTTTTAGAATCCAGTATCATCATCTGCGAGAAGCAAGGTGGTTTCCGTAAACATTGTTCTACCATTGAGCAGTTGCATATTTCTGGCCACTAATATCGCCTGATTTAACACCTTTAGATTTTTGCTTTTGGAGTGGATGAAAAATATAGTATAAAAAAAAAAAAAATAAATAAAATACATTCTCGTGAGTAATTAATTGTCCGCATTATGGATTAAACGCCAGTTAATTTGAATCAAATGAGAAATATTGCATGTTTATTATTTTTGACAATTTATACATTTTTTTTTTTTTTTTTTTTTTTTTTTTTTTTTTTTTTTATTTATAAATATTCAATTGGTTTGTTAAAATTCTACTC
>JAAAKQ030236597.1:0-11175 GCA_010016005.3 Zanna intricata | reverse complement strand
ATTTTTTACACACGCTACAATTCATTCATCTCATCCTCTGAAGATATACTTAACTGTGGTTCCAGAGGTTAAACAAAGAAAAGAAAAAAAAAAGATGTTGTGAATGAAGAGTATTTGGAAGTTTAGCGTGGACGGAGAGGGACTGGATTGAGGCGTTTCAGATATATATAAAATGAGAAAATAAAATGCACGGAAAAAGTGAGGAATGAGGAAATACCAAACAGAATAAAACAAGAAAGCGCACTTATGAGGAAAGTATAAAAAAAAGAAAAGGAAACTGGTTAAAGAGAGTAGAATCTTGATAACTGCATTGGGCGCTTGACTAGATGGAGAAAGGAAGCGAAGAAAGATGATTAAGAAGAAATAAATGTGGGTAGCAGTGACGTAAGGGGACATGCCGCCAAGCAAAACCAGATGGTGTTAATTAAAACATTAGATTGTAAAAGGCTAAAATGACAAAATCCTTTGGGCTTATTTAAGAACTACATTAACATCTCTTGTATATAACAGAAATTAGAAAAATATCAATGAATGATTTTTTAATCCCTTAAACGTGAACACTTTTCTGAAACGTGAAATATTCATTAATAGGCATTTAATGTTCTTCAAACAGATTGAAGATAAATTGTGATATTAAAATATAGAAACGGCTTCATATTTCAAGATTGAAGGATTGAAGGACTGATCTCACAGTTACAAAATTACTACTTTAAGGTGTGTTTGAAATTTTTTCCCGCCATCCTAAATTTAAAGTTTTTTTTTAATTAGGAAGGTTCCGTCGGGCTAAATATCTAGTCTAGTGGTTAACTCGTCGTCGCAAGTTGGTTGCTTAACAGCTGATTTTTGATGTCGAAGGTTGTAAGGTTTCAAATTCTAATAAACGTCAGTTGCTTTTATAGGAATTTGATTACTAGACAGTTGATACCGGTGTACTTTGATGTTGGGGCTCAATTAACCACATGTCTCATGCACTGTCAGCCTTGGTCCTATTCAAGACTACACCTCATTTGTTTGTCATACATATCATCCTCATCACAATGGTCATGGGGGGGGGGGGTTGTTTATTGTTCACTAGGTAAACAGACTGCAGTATATATATATCATAAAAACTAGTATAGGAAGATGGACACGGAAAACAGATTTTTATGAAGACTTTTACGAGATAAACGACAGTAAAAACTGATTACCGATTTTAAAATTTATTGTATTAAATAATTTTAGACCGAAAACATTTAAATAAGTTTTAAAATAAATTATTTCAATACTTAACATTAATATTATGTATCACATTTCAACCTTCTTATTAAAAAAAAAAATTGATTCAAGAGCAATTTACATTGTAATAATGTTAAAAATAAATGTTATTTATTATTTGTCAAAGCTGTTGTTATTAGCGTTTCAGCCAATATTCCAACATTAGCCGTTTATAGTTTGTTATTGTGTATAATTCTGAAGGTAATACCAAATAAAAGAAGTTCCTACGGCGTGTTTACCTTGTTTTATTACTACTGCGATTTTTCCGTTATTGCAGATTTCATTGCTTATAACGCGAAAACGAAGGCGTTTATCAAGAAACGGTTTACATTAAAACCATATGCCATATGTCTACCTTGCTTTTTTACATAAAAGCTTGGGTTCAATTAGGCAGATGCAACACGACAGGAAAAAATTTCAAACATATCCATAAAGTAGTAATTTTATGGCTTTGTGATCCGCACTTGTTACTATCTCCTTGTATCCGTTAGTTTTGAAATATGAAACCATTTCCACATTTTTTTTTATCACCATTTATATTATAGTGTTGTAAGAAGAAAAACACTAGTAGATTGGATTGTATGAAAAATCTGCTTTAAAAGAAGCTCTACAATTCAAGACAAAACATTAGTTAATTTAAATAATAGAAAAAAATTAAAATAAACATATAAATAAGCTATAAAAGAAATTGGCAGTGGAAAATATATAAGTAACTGTTTTAAACATACGTTTTAGATTGTAAACTTTCTTCTTTTGTTGGAAATTTAACTTAAGCTCAAAGATAATAATTTCTGTATTTCAGCTATGTCTATAGAATTAACTACTGTCTATATAATATAACTATGTCTGTTATATGTATATGTATAGTTATTTGTACATGTATATGTAAAGTTATATGTATAATATAAGTATATATATAAAATTTAAGTAGTATATCGAAATATCGTCTCTGAATAATCTTCAAACAAATAACCTTCCCTCCGATTTGTATAGTACTAGTAAGTACTCAATTCATTTTCTTGCTTTCTTTTATCATTGAAACAATGAATTGAAATACTGTAAAAACAGAATATCTTAGTACTGAAATGAAATTAATGAAGATACTAAATGTACGTACTGTTAACTTATATTTCATTTCTTTATTTATTTTTAATTTAACTCATTTAGGTTAAACTGGAATGTTTAATTTAAAATTAAGTACCTTCATGAAAATAAGGGTTCAGTAGAAGAAGGATGGGTACAAATAAGAAATATTAATTTTAAAATTCAGGTTTAAAATGAAAAAGCAACCTTAGACGTTATTTTTAAGATTGGAAAAAGGATATGATAATTAATAATGGAAAAAATGTTTAATATTTTTAAGAAATATTTAGCTTTAAATGTAGAAAGAGAAGATTTATTTAATCGTAAATTTGTAAAAAAAAAAAAAAAAAAAAAAAAAAAAAATAGCAGTTATAAGATAAATAAGAAGACAAAGACATCTTCTACTCTTATAACTTTGAGTTATAATTCTGATCCTTTTAAAATTAGAAGAGCAGCAAGAAAGGAATTGAAGGATAAATTTGAGACAAAGTAAAGTCCAAGGAAAAAATAATTATGATATTAAGATTCCCTATTACCGCTATTCTTTTGTCACTGATTTATTTCTAGAACAGAATTTGATTTTGAAATAATTAAGACAAAAATAAAATTAATGAAGTGCAATAGAAAGGATAATGAAGAATTAAATATTATAATAGAATTCAAAATATTTTAGGTTTTGTTTTTGCCTTAGAGTTTATCAGTTCCACATATGCAGAAACTATAAGTAAATTGGATCAAAAAACAATGACATGAAGAGAAGTTTCCATAAAAACTTCTCAAAGGAATAAAAGGAATATATTATATAAGTAGTAGTATAGATTACATGTATGAAAAGCAACAGACAGTGATTATAAACATAAACAAAAGCTGTGAATAACATAAAAGATATAAAAAGAAATATAACAGTGAAATAAAAAAAACTGGACATAATCAACTAACTCCTAATCAAATTAATGATTTAATACTTAAGGGAAGAAATTTCACTACGAATATCACAAAGCATCTCCCAGCTCCAACGCTTGGAGTTGTTTCAGCCGTCTAATGTCCTCGCTGATGTTCATTAGGTTCACAGCCAGATGGTTTTCATGCTTGTTTAGTTTTAATTTGTATTTAGAACTGAATCGTTGCACTTCCTACATACATATATATATTCTTAATGGTAATATTTTTTTTTATCTAGGTAAATAAATTACAAACGGTAGTCAAAATAATGCAATTTTGAAAACACACTGGCCCAAAATATGGCTGGTTTTATATAAAACGTCGGCTAATATCAAATATTTAGATCTAAGAATCTAGAAAAAAATCTTGAAAATATCAGTCTGGAATGTAGAGCCTTACGGTAGTAAATAATGTAAAAAAGAAAAAAAGGTTTTTTTTAAATCTTCTGTTAATAGAGAATGTTGTAAATTAATTGTCAATAAAATTCGAAATGAAGTGGTCTTATGAAGAATATATTAGGAGAGACATTGGTAACAGAAATCTAGAAAGAGAAGGAACTATTCATCTAATAAAGAATGAAGTTATTTTATGTTATGTTTAATTCCCCTTACTTAAATCAACAGATAGTTTTAAGTTACAATATATGCCTTTGCTTCTTCATACCTGAGATAAATAAAATCATATCTAAAGTATCATCATATCTAGTATAAAATATACTAGTTAGACGGGGGTAAAATTATTGTAATGGCGTTTACAATGTTTCCTCTCCCAATCTTGAGCAGAATAGAGATTTTAGAAAGAATGACTTAAAAGTTAATAAGGCTGAATAAATATAATTCTTTCAATAATATGACATTCTGTTAAATAGTAGAAGGGTAATCACTTCACACCTCTCTTATCCAAGTAAAGCTGACATACGAAATACTTATTATTCTTTGGAGTATGCCTTGTTTGTAAAGGGAAAGCCCTGTTTATAACTTATATTGCAAGTTAATAAACTGACAGGTACAATCTTTTAGAATATATACGGCTAAAATCAAAGAAATATATACAAATCCTCACTCCTTTTAAATAGGAATTTGAGTAAGATCTAATTTAGTAAGTCAGATGTTTCGTTAAAAAAAACTGTAAATCGAGCTTGTATGCTTAGTATAATAAAAGAAGTACAGAAAGGCTTTGTGTAAATCCCTTCCTTATGTAATCAATCAACCAATTCACTCCTCACTTTCCAAAATAAAAGCGATATAGCATGGTTATTAAATCTAGAGAATATCTATAACATTTTGGAACCCATTTTAAATTATCAAACAATAGGTATGCCAACCACATTTTTCTACGACAAAGCGTTTGAATTACAAGGCTGGAACCCATAATGAGGATCATTATGAAGCAGATTTGTTGAGGTGTTCAAACAATCAAAAGGTTACTCTTTTCAACTTACTCAACAACTGACAAAAAGAAGCAGATATTGTTTTATGTATCAACCTTTTTTTCTTTTTGTTTTTTTTAATACTTCTTCATTTACAATCAGTTTCTCGAATAATGAAACTGTAAGTAAGTCGTAGAATAATAATGACGTGAAAGGGATGCATCCAGTGATATCTCCCAACACAATATAAAGGTTTCAACAAATTACAGTACAGTAAAATGTAAAAGGAATAAAAGTATAACTAAGCGGGACAAAGTACACACAATTCCACAATTAACTATAAACAACAACAAAGTTAAAGCTTAACATGTCATAGCTATAAAGAACAATAAAGTTAAATGAAGAAAACAGAGAAAGCAATTAAGTATAATAGATTGTCATGTAAGTACTAATAATAGATTGTTTCTTCTAAGTAGGGGAAATTAAACATAACAAAATAATTTCATATTTGAGAAACAAAGTAGATATATAACAAATTAACACTGATACATGAAACAAAATAATCTAGTAAACTTAAACAATACATAATAATTCATAAACAATGAAACAGAAGAACTGTTATAATTAAACTGTAATAATTCATAAATAGGATCAGCAAAATTTTAGTAAGAAAAGGATGATATTCAACGCACAACAGCCTCTAGATCCAATACATGCAGCCTTTTCAGTCGTCTCAGATCTTAACTACAATCCAAAAGCTTAACATCCAGATGGTATTCATGAGCGCAAAGCATAAGTACATACTTTGAACTTTGCGCCTGTGGATTCCCTTACGAATAGCATCCCTAGCTAATTGTAGATCTCCTTGTTAGTCGCAAACCATTGCACCTTCGATGTGGTCCTGAGCACTTTGTCTGGAAACTTTAGATGATATCGATATTGTTATTACTTGTCGTATCTCAAAGTTGTATCCTGTAGGCCTACATTGGCTTTAAAAACGCTTTAAACAAGAGTTTGTTATTTAACAACAAGGACCACTTTCCTACTAACCAGTTCAACCGTCTAAGCTTGATATTTAACTGCTTTTTTTTTTCTCTCACTACGTTTTTCCATGTTAGGCGGTGATTCAAACGAGATTCAAGGTATCGTACGTTTTCCGAATTAGGACTGTGAACTCCATCTTGTAATTAGACTCATGTACAGACTCCCCTCCTCATCATAACAACACATCACTCGTCTTTGCAGTTTAACATATATTTTCCATTTAGCTAGCCATTCACTGAGAAGGTCAAACTGCGATTGCAGTTTCTCCCCGACGCTGTTGGGTACACATCACCGCCGTAATCACCATGTCATCAGAAAAGGACGCAAAAGTGATATTCTCCGTCCTGGGATGATCAGCAAAATAAATTGAATACAAAACCGGGCCCAAGACTAAACCCTATGAATCTCCTAGTTTCGTATCAAAAAAGCCTTATAACTCTTAGCCATATTTAACCTGTGAGAATCATCCATTAAGGTAGTTTCGTAACACCAGATATTATGGTAAACGATCAATATTAAAGAAAGGCAGAATTTATTATTAATAACCAGTTGCCACAGAAATGTATCGTTTAATTTATTTATTTTTTTAATTAAAAAAAAAAATTCCGTAAACAATGTATTCTATCAATGATTTAAATCAATAATCTAATATTTTTTTCAGCCGTAGAAGTACGATATGTAACTCTGTATAATGGCCATTAATGCGCTCTTGCAATGTTTACGACACTCGCTAAGGCTCGTTGCATAATGTACTATATTTTAATTATAATTGATAAATTGTTTAGTATTCTAATATTGTAATTAAACAAATAAAAATGCTATTTAATTAGGAAAATCTTAAATTTATCTTAAAATTATTTATTTTACTGTAAAATCCAATTTTTACATATATATATAAACAGATTATGTATAATGTGTTATATATGCATAACATATAAATACAAAATACATATAATAAATAGGGGACTAGGCGTTTAAAAGACGATATGTAAAGTAAAAACAGGACCAGCTGTTTGAAACATAGTATAATAGAGTAAGATTACAAAGAATCACAATAGTAAAACGATTAGTCTAATGAAACATGAACGTCATTAATAATAATAATGAAAAGAGAAAAAAAACAAACAGCTTAATTAAAAACTAGAACAAAACTTTGTAATTAGGCTAACACTTTAATGTAACTTTTGACATAAATTAGCAGATCTTTAGAGAAGACAGGAGAACAGTTGTTCATTACTTTTTTAGAAAGCAGCTGCTCTGCCGTTAAAAATAGATAGAGTAAAACCTAGTTTATACGGAAACATTTATCTAGATTTTATGGATTAACCGGATTATTTTGTTGTATTTTTTTTAATATATGTATTTTTGTTTAATAAGGTCAGTAGATATTTCTTAATTGTAATAAAATTTTTGTTGTTTCTTTTTTTACTTACAATTTTATTTGATAATAAGAGAAAATCATTCAAAAATAGTGCAATATGTTTCCGTGTTTTAGAAATATATGAATATATTTATTTAATTAAGGCAATAAAAGTCTTTAAGGTAATCTATCAGAGATATGCCTTAATAGTAACTCTCTCTGTAGCGATATAATTAGTTTAGATTTTATCTGAACAAAATATTTTTAATAATACGTTTTTTCATAATATTTTCAGATTGATATAGAAGTATATAAACGGGTTTATATTTCAAAATGAGGGATACTAGGAGGTAGAAAAATTGCAGTTTTACATAGTTACATGGTGTGATTGAAATTTTTTTCCACCATCTTGAATCTGAAACATTGAATCAGACTTCTTTTAGGCTAAATTAGCTCTTAAATTACTTAATGAAACAAATTTTGAAAGGAAACCGTTTTGTAAGAAATGTTAAAAATGCTTCCACTCTACAGCTTGGCAGTATGCTAACATTAAGCATGTAATAGAATTAATATAAAGATAAATTAAATAATATCAATTCATATAACCATTTAATTTTTATTAGTATTGCAAATTATTACTTTTTTTTTAACCTCCGGATATTTACATTCCGGATTATTACATCAGAGATGAGATGAATGATTCGCAGCGTGCGTGAAAATGCCATTCTTGACCGGGATTTGAACCCGGGACCTCCAGATGAATGCGTTCGGAAATTATTACTTATTATAAATTATTATTACTATTTATTATTATTAGTATTATTTATTATTGTGAAGGCTGTTTTTATTAGTGTTTGAGAGATTAATTCCACCATTAATTGTTTAAAGTTTTTTTATTGAATGTAATTCTGAAAGTAATAGAAAATAAAAAGTTACACTAATTTTACTTTTATTTTTACTGCGAATTTCCATTATTGCAACTTTGATTACTTATTATTCGAAAACTAAGGAATTTATTGAGAAACAGTTTTTTCCATCGCTTTTCTCATAAAAAGTTATATTAAAGAATGTATCAAGTCTATCTTCCTATTTAAAAGAAAAAAGAGAGTCTGATTCATTTTGGCGGATTGAAAATGGCTGACAAAAATTTCAAACACACCAAAAGTAGTAATTTTGTAACTTTGTAGATTCGCACTTGTTTGTACCTTCTGTTATACCACATTTTTTAAAAATATAAAGTCATTTCCATACTTTAACACTGTCACTCTGAGTAATGCAAAAATAAAATTTTACATTTAAATATAATTTTACCGCGACTGTTTTATAACTCAAATTTTTTATAGTGATCTAACCTTTTTTAGTTAATATAAGGGTTTGTAATTTTACTTACTCAGGAAATTTAAAATAATTAGAAATAAAACGGATAAAATTAGTATTATTTCTTAGTAAATACTTTCAAAAATTTTAAACGATAGTGTTTTACTCTCTTCAAGGGAAAATGATAATCATGATTTACTTTAATTTGGAATTTTTTTATAGGGGAAAAAATTTCCAAAGACTTATAGGGATTAGAATTTTAAATACTTTTTGTGAAAAAAGGTTTTTTGAAATATTAATTATGACAACGGTCTACTTTTTATAATTTTTCTCCTTTAACCTTCAGGATGCATTTAATAAAGTATTGAAATAGACAAAAGAGAGTAAATTTGAATAAATTTAACAGGGAAATATTTTTTTAAATTTTGATCAAGGATTCCAGCTCTAATTTTAGTAAATTATTGTTTGTCGTTTTTTTTTTTTTCTTAATTTTACTCGCTGATCATTCATTTTAATGATATATTTCTACCGATTAAAATTTTTTTAAATAAATATTACAATTATTATTTAAAGAATAATATTTGTGGGAATACTTATGTTCTTTTTTTTTTTTATTTAAAAATAATTACTTCGTTCCCTTCACCGAAAATGACTGTTTTGTTTTGTACATTCTGGGTAATGTATTAATTAAAATATTTCTGGAGAAAGAAGAATTAAAACAATTTGGGAAGTCTTTTTAAGGATATCTTCCCGCTTCCGTAAGGTAGACGCTTAGAGATAAGATACACTGAATAGTTCAGGTATAATAGAAATGGTTAGGCTTTTTATCGATCCATCGTGGATTATCAGAATAAAATTTCGCTTCTCGAAACACCTGTTTGCGCGGTAGCTAAGAGACGATGGTGAACGAGCAGGCAGTGTTCCTGATTGCCTCGCCAGCCAGTTATAATACTATGGTTACTGCCTAACCCTTAACAGTTTTTGACATTTACACCCTTGAAAGAAATTATGCTGTAGTAACAACGCCATTATTTCAACAAAATATTTTACAATTGGGTTGTTTGTCTTGGAAATATAATGTGATATCATAGCAGAAATTTGAAGAAGTTCCTTCCATTATAACAGTAGGATTAATTCTACAAGACTGGTTACAATGTTTTTATTAAGTATTTTTATGTATTAATCGAGGTTCTACCACCTCGTATGTTTTTATGATTTATTGTTAGTGGATTGATGTCACGCGAACAAAAATATAAGCAAATAAAGGTTGAAACAATTTTTTGTACGAAATATTTTTTTATTTTAATTTTCACTGAAGGCTTTCTTTTAGATAAAAAAAAATTGCTTGGAAGAACACTGAAAGTTTTTTTTCTCTTTTATCGATATCTGTATCTGTATCTATTATCTGTGTATATATATATATATATATATATATATATATATATATATATACACACACACACACACACAGAGAATAATGAAAATCGGCTAGTGTGCTCACGAAGCGTGAGAACGGATCTTCTTTTTATATAGCTATTTTGCAACGTCTCCTTATTTCAGCCATACCTGACATTTTTTTTCATAAAAAAGGATCGTGGGTGGGTTTTTTTTGTTTATTATATGTGCTGACATTTTTATTTTAGCTGCTATTCTATTGACACAGAGCGAACCAATGGTGGTGCGCCGGGCGGCTACGTGCAGCTCACGAACGATTCATACTTCTTAATATGAAAAATTTATCTAAAATGTTATTCATGTTTTGATATTAAAATATTCATTTGAAAAAGGAAAACATTGGGGATTAGAACTATGTTTAAAAAATTAGAATTCAAGAAATAGCTTATATAAAGCTTTTCGTTTTAAATATTTTTGTTGTTATTAGCACGATAAATTCATGAACGTTATTTAGTTACAGATGGAAAAAATATTTAACAAAATCACCTGTAATGAAACATAAACCATGCAAAATTTTCGCGGCGGAAAATTTTTTCCTAGTTGTTTATGAAAGTATTGTGAATAGAAATTTTATCCACAATAACTATTTCTATGTGAACCATAATTTTTACTTAAGTTTCAAACCTATAATTCTGTTTAACTTGTAATACAAAAATAAGATAAATACAAGATAAAAAAACATTCAGTACTAAAATAAAATTTCCCCTTTCTGTAAGTTCAAATCAATCACAATTTTATTTATATTAATGTAGTTAACTGCTGGCTTTATCCTAAATCCTTTAGAAGATGGTTAACATGTTTGGCTAGATCAAAATACCTCTACTTTACAATCGATTTTCAATAAATAAAAACGGCTTTCTAATGTAAATATTGACTTAATGTTTTTTAATATTTTACAGCTACATCCCTAAATTATTTATTTATTGTAAAACTTGGAAAAGTCTGTGTCTAATTTACAATAGCAATAACAAAAATATCAAAATTTGAAAAGTAAATCTAGTAATAATATAAACCTTCTAAAATGGATCAGTCAAAACCACAGTGTTTTAGTATATTCTTCAAGTTCGTAATTTGGGCCGCGTAAACACTTCTAAGCGTTCAACAAAAAATTTCTCAACTGGTTTTGTTTTACCGAGAGAGCGTACCTGATGCTACTAAGACGCATTGTTAATCTTGCAATAGGGGGTCGATTCTCATTCATCGGCTTTATATATATTAATACTTACTATCTACATAGGATTATCATTATATACAGAGTGTATCAAAACTGCACAGCAATCTCTCGTAAACGGATTCTATATCTAAAAATAAGAAAAAAGTTTCCAATAAACATATGCCTGAAAACGTTTTA